>RXPK01004532.1:0-87093 GCA_004143645.1 Protaetia brevitarsis
AACAAAAATAATAGGGAAATTTGCTAAAAAGTATTTGGTGTGGAAAACAATTTGTGGATGGGGTTAGAAGAGCCAAAGTTTGGCGATTAAAGGTAAAAAGGATTTTAAAAATCACATGATAATCCCACTCCCTTTTGGTCGAATTTAACAACAGTTTTCCAAAACGGTTATGTAATGACCCGATAGAGAAAAATTAAATTTCCTCCAAATTGTCAAGAGCTGCGACCCATAGAAAAACAATGAATCAGTATTAAATGGCCATTAAGAAAAATCAAAAATGGAGAAAAAAATTTCTGATCTGAAAAAAAGTCAAAATCACTAAGTGTTGCAAATGTATAAGAATAAATGAAGAATGTCGAAAGAAAAGTGTAAAATTTGAATGATTATGGACAACGAAATGTAGTTCTTTAGTGCATTTGTAATTAAGACAAATATTTATTTGAAAAGTTTAATTACAACTATTTTTTACTTTTCATCTTTTTGCCTTCCGTAATGACATGCAAAAGATCGACATATACAGGGTGTATCAGATATAGAGATAAATATAATAATATGTAGCAGCTGTAATCATATACGATCAAAAAGTCTTAATGCACAGGGGGTTTATCTGCAAGCATTAACGAGAAAAAAAATATTTTGTAAATGCCATGGGCTAGAGCCGCACCTGTGTCCAACCTAAATGCTGTCCCGAGTATACCCCCACATACCACTATCATTCAGCCATTACCGCTGTTAGTTTTTGTGTGGATCGCCGCTTGGAGTGCAAGCCACTTCGAACATTTTATTTAAATTCTTTCCGTCTCGAAAAAACGATCCTTTTCAGGACCATCATGATTTCATATAAAGAAAATCGAAGTTTGATGCTTCGGCAAAAGCGCGGGAATGTATAGATTCATTTTCGCGCGACATCATAGTAAGAAGGCGTGTTTGCAAATTTTCTGTATCTACATTTATGTCTGTGTAATTGGATTCAATTCATTTTGCGTTATTTAATTAAATAAATCCAAAAGAAATAACTCAGATTCATGTGGTACCGTTGATTAACAACTTACTCTTGATTCGACAAAGCAAAGAAAAATATTTACGTTTTTTGTAACTACTGAAGTCGCATATTCGGTGAAACTCAAACGTCTTAGGGGATTTATTATATATTAAAAATAATACTTTGTAGACTTACGTAGAATGCTCTTAACAAAAAGGAATGTTTATTTTCAAAAAGAAGAAGTTTAAAATGCTTCAGTTTTGCTATTTTTACAAGGGCACTGGCCGATATATATTCAGAATGACGTTAAATGAACTTACGGCATACCAAATACTAAATGAGTGCAATGTATTTATACAAAATACCACGTTTAGCGGGTGCTTAACATGACGTTTCCTTGCACCAGACCCGGACTAAAGAATTTTTGGCTCTAAATTTTTTTTTTTTATTCTTTAATGATGAAATCCGGTTTCGGTGGGTTTGTGCTTTATATATCGTGTAGTTAACACCCAAGCAAAATTTACTTTTTTATTTGATACACCCTGTATTATGTGCCAACTAATACTCTGGACTTTTTATAAACCCTTGCCCAAACATTTGATCTTATGGATGGGATTACCTCTAGGACAGCACCTAATTTAAGAAATACTTTAATGTTAGTTCCATCTAATTTATTTGGAAATGATCTCGGGAGATTATTCATACAAGTCCTAAATTTCAAATTATAGGAATGTTTGCAGTGTTGTTTATTAGATATTCAATTGGGAACTATAGACATCTACGCCTACTCTTGAATTAATTTATTCAAATACCGTTCAATATATAAGATAGGATGTTATATTACTTATTCCCCCATACTACGTCAAATATTTATATAGGTCATATTTGTAATATACGGAGTCAACCCACATACATTAAATTGGTTAAGGTATTCATATTTCTGCCTGTAAGGCTGTACTGTTCATCTGATACAAGTGTATAATACATATGTGGGGGTAAGTTATTATGGTTATGGCCGTAGGCGATGGATTTTGATGTTGGCAAATTGCTGTATTTGGTTACTTACATAATATTGATGCAGACATCTAAATTTTAATTGCTTTGTTGCACTTACATGAAATTAATTTACCTACAAATACACAGTGGTAACAAGAAGGATATTTTTTTTATTTCTTGAAACACTACAGCCTTTCGGCTGTTTGTATTTAGTATCCTATTGCTTCTACACATTAAATAATACCAAAAATTAAATATCCTAATATCCTGTATTAGTTTATACATGTATCTAGTTGATCAAACTAATCCTTTGATTTTGCTTGCCAAAAGTTGCCAGTATTTTTTAATCTAGTGCTTGTATTCACATAGACTTCAGTAAGCGTTGTCACTGTGGAGCCCAATTTTCTGCAGGTCTCTTTTGAATGCACTGAGAGAAATATCCTTTCCATTTAAAAGGAATTGCATTAAACCGTTTTTTTTTTCGTCTTCTATATGCCCAACATGATTTGGTGTTTACTTGAAACGAATATAATTTTAAATTCACGCATTTCTTCGGTAATAATATATTTTTCGTTGAAACAGTTTATTCTTTTTAGTGAAAGATATTGATAGTTGATCAAGTCCTCTTTATTTTGAACTTCAAAACTATGCAGATTGGCAGAAAACCGTAAGCATTTTGATTCAAGAGGTTTTCCTTTCTATAACATTTATTCATTTCAGACTTAAGCGTAAACACAACAAAATGCTGTGATCTTTTTTAATCGAAATGGAAATGAATTATCTCCAAAAACGCATGCACTAAAGAGGCATTTGCCGTTAGAATGCTGTAAATCCTAGTAGTATTTGGGGAGTTGGTCGCAGTGGCCATCCTAGCACTTCTAGTGCGCCGTTAAAGAAATCGTTATTTCAATGACGATGATTCCATTCAGATGTTGACCTGGTAAATATACCAGATTAATATGTTACGATCGTAGTTTCCAGCCTATTTTGTGTGAAATATTATCTGTTACTGGAATGAAATAGGAAATGCGTCATCTATGCGACACTTTCTCTACTACACATAAGTATATCTGCTCACCTGCTGTACTATATGGGGAGAAAACTGCTGTATGAAAATAAATGCGATATTTATTTTTACTTCCATGTAAATATTTAGTTAAATTAATAAATACTGCGCTACTTTCAAATAAATCTACTAACCAAATTATTTGCTTGATTTAATACAGGATATTTTTAATATTCCTAAATCAAGTAAAATTTAGTACTAACCAAATGCATGAAAAATGGTTGAAAACAACAAGATCGTTTTTCCCGTGTATAACAGTTTTAAAACCTTCAAACACTATAAACTGCTGTAAAGTTCCTTGGCTTGTAAGTAAATCAGTATATCTAAAATTTCTTTAACCTCGCGCGAAAAATATTCACTTTAGTTCATTATTGTTTGTGTATCTGAGACTTATGCACGGTGGAACATGAATAAAACTAAAATACTTCCGCGTTAAAAAAGCACTCAGTTTGAAAACAGGTGCTTGCATTTTCCTTTAAAAGACAAAAGTTTTAAATCAATGTATACATGCGTGTCCACGCAAATAAATCAAAACGTCCGGCTTTTTTATTTATTATACTGTTTATAATTCAATAATATGATAACGTACTTAAAAGAAACTAAAATATGTTATTAAATATGTGTACAATAAGAATAATAACAATATAATATGTAATATGTATTGTCTTACTTAAACAGAAGTTATACAGACATTATAAAATATTAATCAAAACTTGGTGCATTCCACTTAATTACGGTTGCTTTTCGACAAAGAGCATGTACTTAAAAAGAAATAGCCTTCCGGCTAAACAGCACGTTACTTTCAATTAAAATAAAAGGTAATATAAATAATTTCTGAGAAAAGGTGTTCTTTTCGTTGAATATGATAAAATTTTCATTTAATGCAATCTCTTTTCTCAGTGTGATAGACAATATTATTGTGAACCAGTCTCGCACATCAATAAGGATATGCATGAACTTAAAAAAAGTGACATAAGTAATAAGAGTTGTGGAGTTTAAAAACAAATAAACTGAATAAAACTAATTTTTTTTCTATAGCGTGTTTTGATTTGGTTTATGAGCTGACCGTTTAGGTACTTACATCAATGTCAATTGAAAAAAAAAATACAGAATGTATGAAACCGCTTTTCGCAGCAACAGGACTTTCTACCATATTTTAATATCTCATTTAGCTGTCATGGTCATGTCACTAATTATCTACACAGTATTGCTTTGGTCTATGATTTTATGTTTTCGACATAGTTTTCCTTTCTAGTGTTTAAATTACATCAGGTAACATTTAAAATTCGCAAAATCAAAATTTATGTACTGAATTCTAAGTTAACAGGAAAATAATAGTTTCGGTTAATCACAACAGTTTATTTTAGGCAAATTTACATCAATTAAAATAACAATAGAACATTTTCACAAATTATATCAACAATGTCCGCTTTGTAGGCACGTTTTACGATAATACAAACCAACAGTCTTTAATTAAAAAGTGTCACCAAGCGTATTTTGACATCAATGTTTAGGGTAAAATGGTAATGGGTAGCATACACCTACTGCGTTAGTTGTTACGGAAATTTAATAAATAAAACTTTAAATTTAGTATGCTTCACACATAGTAATATCGTACGTGACAAATAACCTTGTTTGTAATGGTTAGAAAAACGTAAATTTTAAACTAATTTTTAAAATGTTTTGTGTTGTCTTTAAATGTGTATAAAAAATTGAATTGTAATAAATAATTTCTGAAGAAGACAATAATAAAAAAAATTGTCGAAACGTCAAAGAATGTTTTAATTGGTAAAAAAAATTAATTCATTAAAAACAAAAGCCGCTACCGCAAAAAAATAGAAAAAAACCTAATTAATAAATAAAATATCCTAAACATCCATTGGGAAAGTAGTATTAAAAAAAAATCGAAACATTTAACAAAATATTATGCTTGGTTCCTTTTTTCTTAACAATGGCTACTACCATACACACATTTAACTGAAGCTGCGGCAAGTCCTCAAACATTGCATTTGATAAGACGATCAGAGTAAATGACCTCATAAAGCTTACCTAAGGAAAATTCTGAATCGCTTATAATCGAAGCAATGGAATTTATTCTAGCTTGGAGTTAATCGTCAAATATGAACTACAAACATATATTAGATGAGTGGATATTATTTATTGATTCGTCGAAGACAAATTGGAGGCAGTATAGCTGCACAACAGAAGCGAATTCCTTTTTTTCTACATTTGGTACACAGTGCTCATTCAAAGCAAACATAAGGGCGAGTGCTACAGAGTAAAAGGCCTTCTACGGTGAAACATTTTGAATTTTTAGGTAATTAATAAAGGGAACTTAGGGTCAGCACGTGGAAGAAGCACCCACTAAAATAAAATCAGTGTTTTATCATTCATACTTTGACCACAGTGAAACCATCGCGATTAAGCAAACGGCTAAGTTACCTACTTTGTAAGGTGTGTTTTAAGCGGAGTAAGCATAAGAGTTTTTCCAAATTAGCTGCTTAAAAAAAGTGGTTGATAAGATTAGACAAATTTGAATCCAAGGGCGGTGAGCTAGAAATTAAAATTTATAGAAAACACGTAAGACCAGCAGATATATTTATTTTATCAAATGTTTAAGATGTTTCTTCAGTTTCTAAAAGTGATGTTGAAATTATTTTGCCCAGCCCAAAACAACCGAAAAAATAAGATGCTAGGCTACAAAATGCAATAAAGTGCCTTAGCGTGTTTTTTTTTTTGACCAGCGTGTTTCAGTTTGCTTCGTTTTAGACTGTTCAGTTAAATCACTCAATTTTTGTTGGTCATAACCAGTTATTTTACGTCATTCCTTCATTGTGCCTCATCGATTTTTCACAGTGAAACAAAAATCTTATATTTCGAAAATTTTAATAATTTACTATCCCATAACAGTTTTTGAATATTGGCTATTCTACATTGAAGTACATGATCTTTGCGAAAACAAACTGAGTTTTTTGGATGACACATAAGAAGGGTTTCAATGTAACCTATCCCGTACAATGTTTTGAGAGCGCTGTTTGTTGTTTATACATCAATTATTATATCGAAAGTATTCCAACTGCTGAATCTTCTAGGTATATTGATGCTTGCCTATCTTCTTTCCTTTTATTTATAAGTAGACTAGAAAGAGCATAGTAACAGCTTGACCTGAGATGTTCAACATTTCTTAATCTTGATTATTCTTTTCATGTAGTACAAAACCTAATTTAGCATAAACAGGATTCATTTCAAAAGGAATTTTTAAATGTGTTTCGCTTATGAAAAAATAATAACTGCTAGCTGAATCTTCATAAATATTGTTTTAGAATAGATTCGAGCGTTTCTAACTTTTTTCTCTTGCTTTGCTGCTCCAAAACAACAGGCAATTTATTTGTGATATCAGCATTTTGTTACTTGAAGTTCGGTTCCTGTATGTTCAAGTTAAATTAAATATACCTGATTGACAATTATTTTTATAGTTACTAACAATTTAGATAGACAATAAGGACTTAAAGGGTCGATTTCACTCTGCATTATTGAAGAAATAATGTAGTATGTGTCAAACTACTTCTTGTGTGGCAGATAACTGTATGCTCCCTTTAACCCATACATGTTTAGTAACGCAGATACCGTTTACATTCCATCCTTCTACGAAATCACCGACAATTTCAGGAAAATAATTGAACGTAGAAGGTGTACAATTAACTCAAGACACACCACGACATAATAAGCAATAATTTATCGATCGGTAATTACTGGGATTCCGAGTCTTCTCGAAACAGTCCTTCCGTATAAGGCGATAGATACCGCTCGGTATCATCTCGGGAATTGACTACTAGTTGGTATAATGCGCTGTATGGGCGATGGAGTGGATTCTACGCCCCGAAACAGGAAGTAATTACATCCTTCACGGTTTGAAAAACACGCCGGCACAGTCAGGAGTTTAAAGTAGGTGCGCTACCAATACAACAACTCATTCTAAAAATGGCTTCAGGGTGTATTTCTTTAAACTATGAACATGTACACTTATGTATTTAGTGTCTTGTGAGTCACGCTTTGGATACATTTTTCCGGCATTACTAAAATAATATAAAACATTCTCAACTTCAAATGTATATTATTTAAAACATAATAATAGGAATCAGAAATAGAATTTAAAACAGAAAAGGAATATAAGTCGAATAAAAGAGTCGGCTCACCTTATAGGGTTTAAAAAGTATTATTTGGAATATATCCAAATAATAATGAATGCCTTTTTAGGTATCTAACAAGGGAAGATCCCCAACTCGGAAATTAAAAAATTATGAAACTTTGGGAGCATGTAGATCACATATGAGTACATACAACACCACTCTGAGTGGAGAAATAAATTTTTGGAAATGGAAAATTTTGCGTTCTGCCGATGTGCATAGCAGAGAAAAAGTTTAAGGCAAAAAATCTTGCTTGAAAGGGTTTTATTAAACAGCCAGAACAGGTATAAATATATTTTTTTGACAGATAAACATCTTTGGGATTAATCATAGGTAATAGAGATCGGTGGATTGTTAGTAACACACCTGTAGTTGGAATTGTTGGATTTGCATTGGCTCCAAGATGACTCTGTGCTTATAGGCTATAGGCTCATGGGCAATGATGGGCTCATGATAATATACTGCTGTCTACTGTCTGAATTAAAAATGAAAAAAGAATATTAAAAAATGAAAAATTAATTTAGCTAGCTCAACGGATAAAAATTTAAAAGGCGCACTTAACCTCAGAGTTGCCCTCGCGAATTAAAACTTGAATCTAATCACGAAAAGTAAATTGTGAGTGAAAGAAATCTGACTTTCTTAATTATCCCAAAAATTGAAAAGGTTTAAATAAAAATAAAAGAACAGAAATTTAAACCGAAAGACGTTAATTCACAATCAAAAATTTATTATAAAAAAAAGAAAAAAGTTAATTACAATTTGCAGAAAAAAAAAACCGTGAACAGAGGGTTCTGGCTTAATCAGAAACTGCACGAGATTCTAACTTACAATAGGACAACGCTATTTCCTATATCAAAGCAAAAGATTAATTTGCTCAGGAAGAATTTTTACAATTTCAAACCACGTGGTTTCAAAGTAAAACCAACTAAATTAAACGTGGACAAATACTAGTAATAAACAAAAAGAAAAATCTAAATGCAAGCACAAAGCTCTTCCCGAACAAAAATAATAAATGATCTTATATCTAAAATGTGTACACATCAATACAATACCAATTACTATAAAATGAATTCCTTGATTGGCTATATAAAAGACAAATCATGCGAATTAAATTACGAAATCAAAATAAAATACAAAATGGCAGCAAAACAATTTAAAAATACATGTACTCACGCTGACAGGAACTGAGTGACAAGGTTGAACAGTCGTATACATACAAAAATCCTACTCTCGACTACGTGCAACGCAGCCGCACAAATCACCGACTAAAACAAATAGAATAAACATTGACAACATGAGCAAATAAAAGAATATCTTAAAGAGTGAAATTAATTTAAAAAAACTTAACACAAAATTAAATAAATTAAACAATTAACTCTTTAACTAACATTTTATATAAAAATAAAATCTACATCTGTGAAAATTCTTTCGGAACATTGACAAAGGCTGAACGGAGTAAACATGACAACATCTGAATTTGCGAAAACCGGGTTGCCAGTCTACAGCAGCACGGAGTCGGGTGAGCAAAGATGTGGTAGTCAGGGGCGGCCAAAACCCTAAGTGTCATACAAAGACTGGCGTGTTTGTGTGCCACGGTTGCGATGAGATCGACCCTCACCACTGCAATGGAAGTAATTCTAAACCTGCCACCGCTACATATTTACATACAAGGGACTACCAGGTCTACAGCACATAGACTTGGTATAGTGAAGCGCCGATAAGTAAATCTCACAACGCTGACTATCAAGCACTATTAGATGAACTTAAGGAGGCACCCCTTTTGAGGATGCCATGTGACGTCATGGTTCAAAAATTCAACCTAGATAGGAAATATCGGGTTATAGTACTAGATAAGAAGGACTGGGAGACAGTCACTACAGCAAGAGCGGACTCAAAATGGTATACAGACGGCTCTTAAACGGACTAGTGGTCAGAGTTGGAATATACGCAAAGAAGCCTAACCAGGCACTTAAAGCGATTATTTCCGTGAGCGTGGACTCTAAGCTGATTTGGGACTGCGCAAGCGTCCTAAATGAGGTGGGCACTCAAAGGGAATTAACATAGGCCTGGGTTCCTAGCCACTCACACGTAAGGAGAAATGATCTTTTGGCACTACCAAATCGCAAATTAAAAAATCCATAAATGAATGGATACATAATCACTTCAAAGAGTATTGGCAAAAATCACCGGGACAGAGACAGGCAAAACAGTTTCTCAAAGAATAGAGGTAGTCGGATAGTAGATCTGCTGATTGGTCACTGTAGACTAAATAGGCATATGTACATCACAGGCCTGTTACTTGCAGATCCTGCCAAGAGGAGAAAGAACAGTTCATGCGCTGTGCCAATGTGCCGGCCTGGCGAAGACAAGGTTTCTACTAATGGGTTTAGAGAACTCCACAGCCAGCAGCTATACAAACAAAGCACTCTTAAAGATGATAGACCTAATCAAGGGGATAAAATTCGAGAGCGTCTTCTAGGAGAAAGGAGATCACAATGGACCTAAAAAGGTCACGTTGAAAGTGGTATGGTAGGTATGTGGGCCTCAGTATTACTTCATATTACATCACTTTGCTGTAAAACTGCAGGATAGACGAAACTTTCGCTGGACGATATTCAACACAAGTCGCCTTTCTTCCCACTCTTCCAATACGTAACGGAGTTGGTTTTATATTTAAGTTACAATATCTTATTCTTCTTTCTGGTGTACACTCTTTTGCTTCAGCTTCTATTGCTTCTTCCCTTGTGCGCATATGTACCTCATATACAAATTCTACGCAATGTGGTCTGTGCGGTTGTGAAAACTAGAGTTGTATCAGTTTTCAGTAAAAACGATGATTCCCTTTGAGTAACGCGAAGGATAGCTACATGGTTCGGCCAAAACTCGGAATCGATACACAATTTTATATTTACATGACACATTTCTCTCTAGTTTTTGTTTTTGTTTTTAATGAATGACAACATTTTAGTTACCTTTTTTTTTACATTGACGTGATAAGAGCCTGAAGATAGTCAGTTTTAGGCCGAAACATGTAGGTATTATAGATATTAATAAATCTGAATGGAAAGAACACTATTTGATTACATTTATTAAGGTCGTTAATAGCACTTATCAACAATTCAGCGCTTTACTTTTTAATACACAAGTGCTAAGAAGCTATTCTGGAAGAAGAGAGTAGTTCTCAAACCTTACTTTCCGAGTTCAGATCCACTGACTTAATGATCGACTGTTGAGGGTAGATGATTCCTACCATTACACCTGAAGCAGTGTATGAGCTCGATATCTGCCAAGTTTTCGGAACGTTTTGGAAAAAAAAGGAAGAAACTGGGGTGATTGTAGGAAAATCATTGCGTTTGTGACTCCAATTTGTTGACATTACTTCAAAGTTGGATTGTCCGAAATGAACGATTTGAGCTTTTACCTTTGAACTACGACGTTCAATTGAGGGGTCCAGTGCGTGAACCAGTTAAGTCACTTAAGATAGAATGTTTAGGAGAAGTAAAAATCATTCTGAAGTAGAATTTTTTTTTAGGTACTGATAATTTTTGTATATTTTGTTATTTGCAATGACTCTGTTACATTATTTTTTGAAAATATCGAAATATGATGCAAATATGTAAATAAATTATAGAGGAAAAGAAGGCTCCACTGGTTTATATGAAGTATCCAAGTATAAAAAGTCCATTATACACTCTGGTTTCGATATTCATAAACTTAAGGAGCTGCTTATGCATAGGAAGATTTAGCATTTCAAACTGTACAAGAATATGAACTTATATCATCAACTCCAAAAAGTGGACTTGAACGGTTTGTGCATTGGACCCTTCAATTGTTGACCAATGTACAAATAGCCAACTCCGACCGAATATGTAAATTCTTACTAAGTCGTGACGAAATCAATAAAAAAGAATGTGATTGAAAATCATACAGTAATACATATATTCAGTTATTATGATGTTTCCGTATTGTAGTCTCTAGATTAAATAAACTTGGCTTCTGATTTAATTACTTGCTATAGCAAATCTTTTTTTATTTATTAATATTGCAAGCTTTTCTATTTCGTTCATATCTATTATGTTTTCTTTCATTGTTTGTATACTTATTTTTTCCTATAGGAAACACCTGTCGTGCATACTTCATTGTTAAACCTTCAAATATATCGAAAACAATATCCTGTTGTAGTTGTGAATGTAATTAATATTTCGTAATGCCGCTCATAGTAATAATGATAGTATTGAGTATAATATACAATATCTTTTTTATTTGTATTTTCGATTGGTTTCATGTTAATAGACATCATATTGTTGCACAATACACGTTGGTTGATATTCACCGTATATTATTTAATGACAGGCAATATAATATACCTGGCCGCGAGGCATGTATTCTATGGGTCTTCTGAATTATTTCTTGCTTTAGCTTTTAAAAGGCTTCTGGAAGTTTAACAATAGGAAGTTAATATATAGACAGATGTTTACTTTATTTGATTGCTCTAATTATATTTATAAATTGGATGTGTGTGCGTGGCTACCTTAGTTAAAACTGGTTTTATTTATTCTTAGTGCATGGAACATAAGGATGACTAGCAACTAATAAATCTATAATGTTAAGTAACGCAATACGTTTTAAAAAGATGCCCTAAATCGTCGGGGAACTTGAATTTTTAAATATCAATAGTTTTAAATTGAAGATACGAGTGGATGAAGGTGTATGTAAACTGTCTTTTTTTGCATGAATGGAGGTGTTTTGTACCCATCTTTCACATAGCACCATTGAAAATTCCAGAAATTCAAGAACACTCGGGTCTTGTGAATGTATGAAGGGGTTATGTTACACTACTTTTGAGAAAAAATTGCAGAAAAAAAAAGTTTGATTTTGTAACATAACACCTTCTGGCCACTCGTGTCTTCAATTATCTTACCACATTTAGTATAAAAAAGTGTATGAACCAAGAAAAATGTTTAAGATAATATTCATTTTAAACATGCTATTGTAGGTATAACAAAGAACACTGCCATGAAACAATCAGACAAACTCAAGGAAGTACCTTTATCGAGCGACCATCAACGAAAAAGGCTGAAGAACTACTGCAGCTTAGTAGAAGATATCTTCGCACAGGACACTGAGCGCTGAAAAGACACCTAAAGAAAATTGCGGTCACACTGGAAATACCAATTGCAGACAATGGGTTGACAGCGAACGCTTACCACATTCTGTGTGAATGCGAGGCTCTAGATGCAGAAAGACAGGCAATTTTTGGCAAGCCAAAGATGAACCAGAGGATTAGTTCGATCAACCAGCCAGAGACTTGTACAGGTTCGTGCAGGGTACTAGGATACTGGAATGGGCGATATAATTTAATGGGCAAAAGAATTGGGAAACCAATACAAAAAGTCTAGAGGCTGCAGTGTTGCTGGAGACTTCAAGTCAGACAGCTCCCACAAAAAAAAAGCATTCGATGGTGTTCCTTATTCACTTCCACTTTGTAAACTCGAAATGGTATGCTCTAGGCGTAAGATACTTTGAATGAGATCCTTAGACTGAAAGCCAACAACTTGTGGCATCCCAACTTTAAGGTCGGAGGACACACTGATGCTACGGGTACGATGCTGGACGGGCCATTGCTGCAAATGCCCACGGACAGTATGGCACCCGAAATTATTTTCACTGAAAAGGTTTAAACCCTTCATACCGAACAGAGACCAGGCACGTAGTGAGATCACTGCCCTTGATAACTGGTTCACGGACGGATCCAAATCCAGCCAGGGTACAGGAGCCGGTATATGTGAGTCCAGTCCTAATCAAAGGATATCCATAAGTCTGGGGAAGCATACAATGTCCTTCCAGGCGGAGGTATTCGCCCTTGCAGAAATGATTGCACAGGAAGGCTGCATGAGGAGGGAAATAAATATAATGACTGACAGCCAGGCTGCTATCAAGGCAGTCTCGAATCCCTATAACTAGGTCAAAACTGGTTAGAGACTGGAAACAATCCCTTAATATACTAGTACGAGACTACACGGTGTCTCTGATTTGGGCGCCGGGACATGAAGATATAAAAGGCAATGTAATAGCCGACGAAATAGCCTAGGAGGGCTCTAAAATACACTTCATAGGTCCAGAGCCCGTATGTGAGATTAGTAAAAACTCCGCAAGAAAGGAGATCTGGACCGGGTTAGATAAGAAAGTACGAAAGAAATTGAGGTCGACTCAACGTCAAAGTTCTCTACCAAAGCGCTGATAGGGTATGGGGATGTTAGTTTCTCTGATAACCTACTCAGTCGCAGTAAGAAAGAAGTTAAAACCATTACTGGGACTGGTAACTGGACACTTCTTGTGTAGAAAATACTAAGAAGACAACGGAGTTTACATGTAATCTGCACATGTGAGGAATGAAGGTTACGCAGGTAAATAGATCGGGAAAGATCTATTGAGGTTCTAAGTGCTACTGGGCAAGATACTGGGCTTTATAGAGAACACCAAGCTGCTCGACTGGAAGTAAGAAATATAATAGGGACGGTACAATGAGCACCTAGCTCAAGCGCCCGAATTATAGGTGCCCGCTCTAACTAAATGAATGAATGAATGAATCAATGATGGAGTAAGATAGTTTAGAATTTTGTTGCATAATATTGTTTTCAGGTCTTCTAGAGAAAGGCTAACATTCCCAAACATTAGATACTTTATTTTCGAGGCAGTAGAATAGTGGCAGCAAAAGTGCTCAACGATGTCCCCATCTTTCAAATACAACCGGTAATCAGCTTTATCACAGAGTTCGATTCTGTGTAGATGCTTTCTCAATCTACAATGACCTATAAAAATAAAAACTATTACAATGATACTTTTGTGGTCAAGTACAAGTAGTTCCTCGGTTCTGACCTGATTAGGCAGAAGGCATTCCTCCGCATGTGCCAAATCGGGACAATTGTTCTCCATAATTTCTGGTTTGCTCGGGAATTGATTTGATTTGTTGTTTAGCTACCATAGTTGCTGTACCAATCGCAGGTTCTAATCCCTGAAATTGCTCTGTAGCACCCTTTCCTGCAAGAGTGTTTGCTTTCTCATTGTCATGAATAAGTGAGTAGCCAGGCATCCAGAGTAGTGGTAGAATATTAATCCTTGTCAATATGCTTAGAATAGTTTTACAACTCCATATCAGCTGTTTAGCACTGAATATTTTCATTGATTTGTACTGATTATCCTCAATCTCTCTAGTATACCTCTCAGTGGCATAGATTTGAGGAAATCGTTATGTGTTGTCTAAGACTGAGCTTCGAATGACTCTTAGATTGTGACAAAATATATCTAGCTTATACTCACACCTTGCTCTGTTTTGAATCGACCGTAATTTAGCATATGTCTGCCTGTGTCAGTGTTTCTTCATTGCATTTTACATATATGTAATTGCAATTATACCATTACAAAACAGGTCAATAAATATAATACAATCAGAGTAAGTAATCCCACTTTTTTCATTCAATTGTATCTATTAACAAGTATCCTTTTGTATTGTTCTACTGATGATGAAATAAATCTATTTCGAAAGCTCTAGAGACAAAGAAAAGGAGCTTTTTGATTCTTGCTGGTATCAATCCCCGAATATTTCACACTTGTCCACCGTGTCGCTTGATGTTAACGTTGTACCAGAGTACTTTCCTGCCTTTCGTTGTTAGTAGAGTTTATTTTCGCTTTTATTTTTTTAGATTTTATTTTAAGTTTTCCTGCTTTCAGAGTTTACGTTCTTCTGGTACTCTAATTATATTTTTATAGTTACATGTTGCAAGTGTATTTTTTTATACGTTTTTAGAGTTTTTTATTTTTAGTTTATTCTTTTTAGATATGCCCTGAATTAATAAAATCTCGTGTAGCGCAAAGTAATTGGATATTTTACTTGTCTACCTTCTCCCACATTGGATTGTCCTTACTTAAATGCATTCCGTCATAAATCTCAAGCTGTATTGAAAGCAAGCTTTTTATTCATTTGATTAATTTCTTCACTATAATAATATATAATAATAATTGAAAGTTGTTCCTAGTTGTGAACGTCAGTATTTTATATTTTTATTTTCATGTTTATAATTATTTTTATAAGTACACACTTATATAAATATTATTAGTGCCATAATGCCAGACAATAATATGTTTGTTGATAATATACAATATAAACTGCGCTTTACAGATAAATTTTGGTATTATAAAATGTAATTTATGTCTTAATAATGTGGACGAAAGCTTTTATTTCAGAAACCGGATTCGCAGCGTCTTTCTTTCTCCCACGTACGGAACATATGGAATAGGCATATCATTTTCATATGTAGGAAATAGCTTTCAGCAGAGCTCGCTGCGGAAATGGAGAGAATATATTTGCATTTTAACTCTAACACATCTAAATTGCTACGTGGCGAGGAACTGCTAATGCTGTGGTTATAGAAGGTATTAACAATGTAAATTGCACGACATATAAGCTAAATTGATCCCACATCATTGATTATTATCGTACTTATATGGCACAATCATTATACAAATGAGTTTGAGGCAAGTAAACGTTGAATGATACTTTATGCTTTACCGCCAGGCGGTATTTACTTACTTATTGTAAAAATATTTTACATTTTAGTTAGATAAACATCTTCACTAAACAACTTTCATTATTTCACATACAAGTATTGTCCGACACCGCACCTAAAACGTGTATGTCTCGACTTAAAATCTTTTCGACATCGTGAGACCACAGAATGCAAAGGGAAAAAATATTTTCCCATGCCTTCCAGACTCTTCTGCCACGGCCGAACATAAAAAAAAAAATATCCGATCGGAGTTAGTAGGGCAAATACGTATAACGTCTGCTATGCGACGGTTATACAATGAAGAAGGAGGCTGCCGTGAAGGGCAGTGAACAGGGACAGACATACTTACACGGTAAAAGGTGCACATGGTACAAAGGAGTTCCGGTGGAACAGCTGTTGAGGCACGTGGCCAGGATATGGGGTGGGGTAGAAGGGAAGCCCTGAGAATTTAGAAGAAATATGCTAGATTAACCCTCACACAGTTGTGTAAATATACACTACATGGCGTTTATTACTTCCAGTGATGCGTAAGTCAAACAAAATTCCATTATTAGGTATGTTATTTACATCGTATTTTAAATAGTGATGGATGATCTAAATATAAAGAAAATCTGTTTTTAAACATATCTAATTTAATTTGATAAAATACAGTAACAGCCAATCATATTTTTGACCAAAATTGAAATTTCAGTTTTTGATTTTTTGAAGAATGTGGAGAACCAAATATCAGTTTATTTCAATTCAATTTATTCAGTTCAATTTAATTAATGATTAGTTAATTAAAAAGTTTGTCACAAAAATATAGGTTGGTAGCGCGTTAAGCTTAGTTTTTACTCAAAAATTGTATTTATATTGGGAACACTGTTCCATCATAATGAAAATTGTCGCTATGCGAATGCTCGATTTTAAGCGGCATTTGAAAGTTATTGGAATTTAAGCTGAAGAAAATTGCTACAGAATTAGATATTGAAATAAAAAAAGTTGAGTAGCTTTTAAAATGAAAATTAATATGTGAATGCAGGTTTTTCTTTTCATTATGGAATTCTTTTATTTGCTTGTTCTGCAAATGCTCTAATTTTTTATACTTTATTTTACCTCCGCTATTACTTGTTAGAATTATTTTATTATTGCCATCATTTCCTTATATAACGAGTAAATGGTTAATTACATACACAATATTTCTTTTAGAGTAAATAAAATATATTTCGTTTATACAAAAGCCAAAGAAAACAAATACAAAAAAAAAATGTTCAAAAGTTAATTTCTAGCAATGAATTACAAATATCTATAAGCAGGTATATCTTCAACAGCGTCATAATTAATCTCATGAAGCTGTCCATTTAAAACTTCTTGATTTGATTTTTCTTCATTGATTTCCTCTTCACCCACATTTATGGCTATATTGTGCAATACTGAGGTACCAACTACTACTGCCATAAAGATATCCAGCTTTAAGCGACAACCATATGCCAGTAATGGAAAAAAAATTCTTCTTAGAAACATGCTTTCAATGACATTCCCTGTTGTAATATGGCTTTCATTATAACGATTTCACAACTGTTTCAGAATTTAACAGTGGGGTCAATAAATATGTTTTTGAGGCATATCCACTGTCGCTTATGGAAAAGAATGGATCGTTAAAGTGTGTATTCCCTGGCCATCGTACTACGATATCCATTATTTTTAAATTAGCATCACCTAAAAATTGTGAATTTATAAAAAGATATCCTTTCCTATTATGAAAAACCGCCGGGTCATTCCCACCAGAAACCACCAGTAATCCTCAAATACATTTATTGTTAGTTTTTTATTTCGGGAATTAATTTTTTATTTACCTTGGACTTTCTAAAACCCTACCAAATATACACTTCTTGCACGCCGCTATTCATTGTCCTAATCTTCTAAGTTAACACTTTAATTAGCTAGCTATTTCAATTTACAGTCACAGATATTTGTATTATAACCAAACTGCATAACATAACCTATAATTGCCTATAAACACGATTGTAAAGAAAGAAACTACGCTTGCGCCAACTTTAATTAGGAGTTAATTCGTACCTTGGGTACTGATTAAAGATAATCGCGAATTAAGGATTTAATTATTAGTTAAGCAGTCGGTGCAAGGGAAATTCAACTTTAATTATGATTAAGTTTTATTTACAACTTAATCACGAACGGTGCAAACAGCCGTAAGCACAATTTATCTTACACTTTTATTTACACTTAAACTTGAACTAATACTAATGATTGAATTGATTCTTGGGTTTACTCTTACTGTTTTTTTGTTGTTGTGGAAGCCATTTGATATGGAGTCTCTGGAAAGAGGCTGCAGTACCTCTTGGCTTTTTGTATTTAGCTTCCCATTTGTCTTACCCATTAAATTATACCAACCATGCTAAGATCCTAATACTCTATACTAATCCGTACAGGTCTCTGACTGGTCAATCAAAGTAATCCTCTGGGTTCAGTTTCGACTTGCCAAAAATTTCCTGTCTTCTTGCGTCCTGAGCCTTGCACTCACAAAGAATATGGTAAGCGTTTTCTGGCATTTCGTTACACAGTCTGCAGTTGGTATCTTTTCTGTAAGTGTCCTTTCAGTGTATAGTATCATATTAAGAAACCTGTTAACGGATGTGAAAAGCATTCCTCCTAAGCTGCAGTAGTTCTCCAGCCTCCCTTTCTGATGGTCATTTAATAAAACTCTTACTTTTTATTATTTATTTATTTGCCTGCTTGTATAATTCCAGTGTTCTTTGTGTTTGTCTTCAACCCAATACCTTACCTGCTCTCGTACTGTGTTTCTAAACACCCCTAGAACAAGTTCTGAGCTTATATATGCAGCAGATGATCCCTTTCTTTCCAACTCATCCGCTTTTTCGTTTCCTTCAAATGCCGAATGTCCGGGCACCCACAGCAAAGTGCGTTTATTGCAGTCTGTCAAGCTATTTGAATACATTTTAAAATCTGTTTTGATTGTATCTTAGTGGTTACTAGTATCCTTAGTGCTTACTAGATCCTCCTGGTAGTCTGCAATATAGAACCGTTTATTTCTAGCATCCTCGTAATTGAGTAGTTGCACAATGCAATACTGTGTATGCCTCTGCTGAAAAAGTCCGGCATATTTTCCTACTGGAAGGATGATCATTGTATTTCTCACCGTATTGCAGATTTCAGGTTCAATCCCGTCATCGGTCTTTGATGCGTCTGCAAACGGGATCAATGCCCCAAATCTGCCTCTGTAGTTGGGTCGATCTCAGTTCTCAGTATCTGATCCGTGATTTTCACCTCGAAACTTCTGTTTTTGCTAAAAAGATATGGCGACTTTCCAGATGATGGAGAATATTAATATGTCCCAATCATGCATATCTACCACTTCGTAGTTCTTCCAATCTGGGATGCCTCATTCTTGCCTAGCTCATTTTCACCAAATGGAGAAGAGGAGCGTCTAGATATAGATACTGCAATCGCAAAAATCAACGCTTTTAAACAATACAAAAAGTTTTAACAAATTAATGTATTTCTGAATGATGAAGAGGAATTCTTCCGAAGAAGAATTTTCTCCTTACGCAGGATTCGAACCTACACAGTCTGGATTACCGGACGAAAGTACGTAGGTTCGACTCCTGCGTGAGGAGAATATTTTGCTTGGAAAAATTCCTCTTGAAATTATTACTGTAATTACCAGAAATACGTTAAGTTGTTAACGATTTCATACCGTAAGAAGCTTGCAATTCTTGAATACAGAAAGCTTATTTGTTCAGAGAAGGTTAACCCCAACAAAAAAATCAGTTTTAATGCCATTTGTCTTTTTGCAAGATAATCACTCGCAACAGCCCACATAAGAAGCAACCTTAAACTATGATTATAACTTCAAAATTTTGACAACCATAAATGAAAAATATTCTGTACCTATAATTTGCCACTCGAAGAACATGAAACTACCAAACTGGTACGAACTTGATGGAGCAATACTTTCAACGGTAGAGGTTGCAGCAGAATTGGTAACTTATTGATTAAGGAAAAGGTTTATGAAACACCAGTAAATAAGAAAAATTACAAAATTGGGTTGTCCAAAGACATCCAAATTTGGATCGAATAAAAATTAGAGCGAGCACAACCACAGCCCTGCCCGGACTTTTGAAATGCTTGGAAGCATACGACCAAATATTTAAGTAAATGGGATTTCATCTTAAATTAGTTTATACTGTTGTAAATATCTGTTGTTCATTACTTATGTTGACCTATATTTTGTTAAATTCTCTGCTATTGTTGGTATTCTGCCCTGTAGATAGCGAATAGGTTCGTGAAAACTTCATTTACATATGCAACCCTAAAGTTTTATGATCTAAACCAAATAAAAAAATAAATAAGCAAAAAACTATTTTTAAATAATGCCTATAAATCAAAATCGCAAAGATGTAGGTATAGGAACATTATATATTTTCAAAAAGCACTTTTATCAAATTTTGTACTGAGCGATTAATATACAGGGCGATGCTTGTTTATTGTTTCGTTGACATCCTATACTTCTTTCTAGTCGTTTCACTTTTCTCAACACTAATTTCTCTTTCACTATCTTTTACATTTTTGAGAGGGTTCTTCTTTTAGCTTTCTCAGGCTTTTTACTATGTGATATATAAAGTCACGAAGATTGGCGAAAATTTAAATTAGAGTAGTAAGTGTTCAATATCCAATCTGGGTTCATTTAATTTTATTTCACTACATATTTCGATCGCAATACAATCTTCAGGTGAAAATTGTCTGAATTAGAGTAATTTTCACCTGAAGATAATCCTGTTGTGATCGAAACATATTGTGAAATAAAATTAAATAAAACCAGATTGGATATTGAACACTTATTACTCTAATTTTTATTATGCCTTTCAGCATTTTCGCTTTGTCGGAGGGATTTTCCTCTATGTTTAGTTCGAACTCCTTCCAAGCCTTCTTTTACCTTCATTTTAAACTTTTCTCTTTGGCTCCAAAGAGCTCCAAATAAAACAAGAAATAACAAAAAATCACAAAATTATAATCTACATATATAATTTTGTGAGTTTTTGTTATTTCTTGTTTTATTTCATTAGTCCACCAGTGTATTAGCTTTTTTTTTGTTTATTGTTTTATTTACACTGAAGATTTATGCTGTAAATTATTGCTCAATGTGCTTCCCATATTATGTTTAAATTAGTTTTGTTTAAAACTTCCTTCTTTTTCTTCCGCTTAATTTCGTAATTTATCCTTTCTTGATAATTTTTTTCTTTATTTTTGTTTTCCAGTTCTTCTTATTTGTCATTACATTCTCACATATTTTTTAATAATATATTTGCGTTCTATTGCTATACAAAAGTGTTGAACAAGTCAATAAAAGGTAAGTATATATATAAAACATTAACACATAACATATTAAAACATTACTGCAATAAGTCATTGTAATTGATAAGAGATAAGAGCCTTTAATTTGTTTTTAAAGGTGTCGACAGTGGTGATAGAAAATTATTTGCTGTGCCTCTGGTGTTATAATCATGGGTAAGGTTGTATTTTTTTAAAAAGATTATTGTAGTTACTTTTTGTAAAGAGAGCGCATTCTAGAATGTAAATTGCTGGAAATGTAAGAATTTAAAAAAATTGAACAGTCTATTTACAGGAATCACAACGACCCAAGCTAAACATCGCTCTTACGTAGGCCTTCTGCAGGAATACCTGCAGCGACTCTCCAAAAATAACGCCGTTTTCAACCGAGAATAAACGTTTGCGTAATATGCTGCAAGAGCCGCTTCAATGTCGACGCTCCTGCATATAATTCTCAAATTGTAACACGCTCTACACAGCTTCCCTGATGTACTCGACGTGTGGCTTCCAGGCAAGGTCGAAATCAGATTTCCAGGGCAGGAAAATCGTTTTATTCGAACAGGTAAGTGTATTGTCATTGAATTTAATACTTTTTAGCGTTGCTAGAAAATTCTTTTAATTTAGTTTTGTTAATATTAAGCTTTAAGTTGTAATACACAAACCATTCTTCTAGAAGTTTTAAATTACCTTCTAAAATTTTCTCAATCCCTGAGATTTCCTTCGCGCGAGTAACAGTCATCGTGTCATCCGCAAACATTATTACTAGATCAGAAACAAGAACAGATAAATTGTTCACATATAATAAAAATAACAAGGGGCGAAAAATTGAGCCTTGCGGCACTCCGCATGACGTAGATTCCCATTGTTATCTGATTTCATTATACCAGTTTTGTACGTGACCAACCACACATTGACGTCTATTGGAGAGATATGAGTTTATCCATCTCAAAGGCAATCCTTGAAATCCAACTATCTCTAGTTTTTCAAGCAGGACATGGTGATGTACACGGTCGAAAGCCTTTGATAAATCCATAAAAGTACCGACTAGTGTGTCGCCTGCTTTAAGTCCTAATGCCTACTTCCTTTAATAGTTGGAACATAGATCGGATGGTAGATCTGCTTAATATAACCACTTTGTAGGTGATTCAAGATATCATGTTTATATATAAAGTTTCTCGAATATTTTTTTATTATTCTGGAATTGCAAATGGCAATAGAAAATGGCCGCTTTTCACTTTGTATCCTTTTTTTACTCATAATATAGTAATTTTCTTCTGTGCAATTATGGAATTTATAATGTTATTAATTGTATAATGGTGAAATTTTGCTAGAGAAACAAAATTAACAAAATTACTTCAGTATCTTGCAATCCATTATCCTACGTTTATTTCATTTATTTATTGCATTTATCTTATAGAAACGCCTTTTGCAGAAATCAGTTTGAAAATTTTAAATGCCGAAAAGCACATATGAATTGTAATACAACCTTTTGTTTTAAACTATCCCTTTTTAGCATCGCATCGTTGATTACAGTTTGAATTCGGTATATTAATTTATGAATTTTAATTAAGTTTAAAAACAAATTAAGAATTTCTACATCGTTTCTTTTTAATTTAAAAATAGAGGCAGATATTATTCCCAAGCAACAAGCTCAAAGACGAGACAATAAAATTAGGTATTAAACGGATAAAACTTTTCCGGGATTAAATTAAATTGAATCCGCAAAGCCTTTTACATTAACGTACCCATTATTCATTTCTGATTGAAACATTCTTTTGCGTGATAATGAAAAATATAAGAGAATCTTGAGAAAAGAATTACAAGCGTATTCTTTTCCGTTTTATATTTGTGCAAATGAAAGTATTCGTTAAATACAATTAATATTATACATATATGTATGAAAAATTATGCACTTGTCAGATGTTATTTAAGGCTCATACCTCTAGAATGCGTGATTTTGTAAATGAATCAATTCTAAATTACACATTTTAGTCGATTTTAACCTTTAAGAGGCTCCAAAAAATTTTCTTATTTTGCCGTACATTTGACTTGCTTGAACATATAGAAAAGAAATTCCTCAGATGCCAGTATTTGTTTGTGCAATTACATAATAGAACCAGGTAACCACCGCATAAAGCAAATTTCTTAGAAGGACCTAGTCGGTAGATATTAAAAAAAAAGGTGTGTATGCAGTATTTAAAGATTTTACGAATAAAGAAACTACGGTTCTACACTTTAGCAACTTTTAGAGTATATTCTTTGTAATAACCTACTCGTACATAATATTGGGAATACCGCCACATTTGTAACAGGGTTAAGGGAGGAAGTGTTAGATATTACACTTAGTACACTGAACCTAAAGGATCTGTTAAAAGACTGGAGGGTATCAAGTGAACCTTCTCTCTCTGATCACAGAATGATTGTGTTCAGACTAGAGACGAAGACTCCAGAGCCACCACTTCGGAGGAATCCCAGAAAAACAGATTGGGACAACTACAGAACCAATCTAAGTAGCAATCTAGAGGTCATCAAATCCAGAAAGGCCAGGCATCATCTGGATCTGGAAAACGACCTTAGAGAGGTGAACAATGCCATACTCGAAGCATACGATTCGAGCTGTCCTGTTCAGCAGACAAAAGAATGTAAGGACGCACCTTGGTGGAACAGCCATCTGTCAAAACTAAGATCCGATACGCGGAAGCTCTTTAACAAGCCAAGCGTAACGAGGATTGCAGAGTTACACCGAGACACTTATTCCTACAATAAAGCTATCAGGAAAGCGAAAAGAGATAGCTTTAGAAAGTTCTGCGAGGAAATCGATTCAACACCTACCGCTTCGCGACTTTACAAGGTAATGGCGAAGGGTAGAATCGACTCAGGAATGGCACTAAGAAAGCCAGATGGAAGCTTCACCGAAGGTGAAGAAGAAAGAGCTCTCCTCCTTCTAGAAACCCACTTTCCTGAAAGCAAAGTGGGAACCTCGGAAAATGCTTCCGAGATATATAAAAGACCAAATAAAGAAGCTACTACAATGGCAAGACACATATGTAGCAGCGGAACGGTAAAATGGGCCATTAATACCTTTCAGCCGTTCAAAACACCGGGAGTAGACGGGATTTTCCAGTCTTACTTCAGAAAGGGCAGGAAGAAATCCTTCCTCACATGATTCGGATAAGCCGAAGCAGTCTGGAGTTGGGATATATTCCAGAAGCCTGGCGAAGGGCTAAAGTCACCTTTATACCAAAAGCAGGGAAAAAGGACATCACGCACCCTAAATCCCATAGACCTATCAGCCTTACATCATTCTTTTTGAAAACGGTGGAAAAGGCTGTAGATAACTACATCAGAACAGAGATCTTGGAGCGGGTGCCATTGCACCCCTGTCAGCACGCCTACCAAACAGGCAAATCCACTGAGACTGCATTAGTGGAGCTGACGGACCAAATCCAAGATGCCCTGACGAATAAAGAAACCGTAGTGTGCGCCTTTCTAGACATAGAGGGTGCTTTTGACAACACTCCCCACGAGTCTGTCAAAAAAGCATTAATTAATAGGGGGGTAGACGACGTGACTTCTAGATGGATGTCGCAACTACTGTCTACCAGGTCGGTGGAAGCGGAGGTGGGACATAAGACCATCTCGGTTAGCACGACCAGAGGATGCCCACAGGGGGAGTTACATCCCACTTATGTGGAGCCTAATAGTAGACGAACTCCTATGCGGATTGACGGATCTAGGCATATCCTGTCAAGGGTATGCGGATGATATTGTCATATACGCAAGAGGCAAATTTGAGAATACCCTCTGTGACATAGTTCAAAGAGGACTGAACTTTACGAGAAGATGGTGTCAATCGATGGGACTCAATGTCAACCCCACTAAGACAACCCTAGTAGCGTTTACCAGGAAAAGAAAATCCAATCTTGGAACCATAAAACTGGATGGGCAAAATATAGACTGGAGAGCGGAAGTTAAATATCTAGGCCTTACCCTAGACAACAAACTTCTATGGAACAAACATGAGCTTGAGGTAACCAACAAGGCCAAAAGAGCTCTGATGGTGTGTAGAAACTTTGCAGGGAAAAATTGGGGATGCAACCCAAAAATACTGCTTTGGATGTATACAGCGATAGTGAGACCGATCATCACCTATGCATCAGTAGCATGGAGCAAAAGAACTAATCTGGCCACCGCGAGAATTAACCTCTCGAAAGTGCAAAGATTAGCATGTGTATGCATAACGGGGGCTATGAGAACCTGCCCAACAGCAGCTATTGAAGTAGCATTAGATCTTGCCCCCCTCCACATTGTAGTGGAGGGCGTGGCGAAAAGAACCGCACTAAGAATGGTCAAGGAAGGAATGATTAGGCATAGGCCTCAATCTCCGGACGGTGATCAAACCTGGGATATGCCCCGGGATGACATGTTAAAGAAATTTAGCTTTGTGAAGGAATTTACCACAAAGCTAAGTAATAGGAGCGAGTGGGATCATAACACCATCTTGAATTTTAATAAAAAGCCATCAAATGGTATACTGATGGCTCCAAAACGGCAGAAGGAACTGGAATAGGAATATACGGGCCTAGAACTACATATTCCGAAAGCTTGGGAAAATACCCAAGTATATTTCAGGCGGAAATACACGCTATTGGAAGATGTGTTCAGTTCAATATGGATAGGAACTATCGGAAACAGGAGATTATCATCATGTCTGATAGTCAAGCAGCCATCAAGGCGCTGAGCTCATATGAAATCAGCTCCAAGATGGTCTGGGAATGCCTAGGGAAACTAAATGAGCTAGGCAAAAGAAATAAAGTAACCCTCCTGTGGGTTCCGGGTCACACAGGAGTGGAAGGAAACGAAATAACGGATAACCTCGCAAAAAAAGGGGCTGGAATGCCTTTCGTAGGGCCTGAACCCTTTTGCGGGTTAAGTAGCAGTACAATACTGAAAAAACTAAAAATAGAAATGGAGCAGAGAAAATCCAGTTACTGGAAGAATCTCCAGGGAATGATGCAGAGTAAAATTCTTCTGGGAACTTATAACCAGAAGAGGTCTACAGAATGCATCAACCTGAGTAAGAACAATGTTCGCATATTAACAGGAATACTTTCAGGCCATTGTAGACTGAAAGGACACCTGACTAAGCTTGGATTGGAAAAAGATCCCTGAATGCAGATTTTGTGGGGAACAGGATGAAACACCCATCCACCTCCTCTCAAACTGCGCAGCACTGTGCAACCCGAGGGCATTGTACCTGGGAGCATGTGAAATCGAAGAGGGAGACTTACCTAAACTGGGGCCCTCCGATATCCTACACTTTTTAAAAGGAATAGGATTGGGAGGCCAACTGTAAAGCAGCAAGAATGGGGGACACAATAGATCCTTTAGGTCGCAGTGTAACACCACCCTTCACCTACATACATACATACATACACTTTAGATCCTCTGCTAGTCCCATACAGAATACTTGAATGAGATCTGAAACACTAATTTACAGCACTGTACAGTTTACAAAGCTTTTCGTTGTGTTGAATGGATGTAATTCTAATGGTATGTGACGATCACAGGAGATAACTATTATTTTCTGATATTTCTCATTTCAATCAAATTTAATGTGATAATCCCCAAGGTTTAAATATTTTGAATCAATTAATTGCTGGAGAGGTGTGGTCAATAACGATTTTCACAAGAAAATGCAACGGCTACATCTTTTAAGAACATTACATGCTAACATAAACAAACTATACGACTACTTTTTTAACGTTTACTTAAGGCATAAGTAAATGAGATTTCATGTTTTTCCTTATGTAGCACCGTGCCTACGCAGCAAAGTTAAAAGGCAGTAGGAGTGTGAATATGTAAATAGCAATTCTCTGTTATGTCCCACCCTTATTTATAAAGCTACGAACTTGTTCCTAAGACATTCGATTTCTTTCTATTATCTACTATTATACCAAATGAATACTTAAACAAGTAACGCACGTCACTTATGAGAATGTAAGCAATTACCATAGAAAGTACAGCTTTTAAACTTATTTACGATATTAAATTGTAAATACTGCTGTGGTCCGGCACTCCGGAATTGTAAATTCAGTGATATTAGAGATCAAATTTTGTCCGCGCTGCGGGAGGATTCTCTCAAATGTTAATTTTTATTTAATTTTAAGAAAGAATTTAATAGTTTTGTTTGAGTATTTTATTGTTTAGTTGTGTAAAGTTAATTTCATTTATTTGTACATTTTGCGTACTCCAGTATTGTAATTTTCGTTTTAGAAGTGATCGCGTTTAGAGTTTAAATTTTCCGTTTTTTTTTGTAGTTTTCAAATTCATTGAATTTTAATCACCTCGGGGTAGGTGAAGAGAAGCTTTGTGCTTGTTTTAAATTTCATTTTGTTTTTGTTTGTTTCTCCACTTTTATTTAATTAAATTGTAGTTTGCTTTGAATTTTTGAGACCACGTGGATTTTTTGTGGTATAAGAAATTCCTTCTAGAACGAATCCACCATTTTGTTTGCTAAAGGATTTGCATTGTCCTTTTTAATTGTAAATTCACGAAGGGGTTATTTTAATCCAAGACCTTCAGTATTACGGTTTTTTCCCCTATTGTTGTTAATTAAATGGTTTTTTTTTTCTTTTTACAATAAAAGTTAATGATTTTAAATATCATCTTAAATAGTTCTTTTATTTTTGAATCAGCCATTTCTATTTTTAGGGATTTTAAAGAAAGTCAAATTTTACAAACGCCCACTTTTACTTTTCATGAAAGTTACTCTGACATATAAGAACCTCTTGTGCCCTTTTAAATTCATATTTGCTGAGCTAGCTAAATTAATTTTGTCATTTTTAATTTCTTTAAACTTATATGCTTGGGCAATCAGTTCACAGCATGTTAGACTTATGTTGTTGATGTATATTAGACTTATTGCGAAATAGTAAATAAAAGAAAAAGGCGAAATAGGTACGCATAAGTAAATCTATTTGTGTGGACAGGTCTCCCCTTATATAGCCAAATTTATGAAATGGTATAGTCCTTTTGCAAAGTACATTTATACTTCTTTTGGTTAAGGATTCTGTCAATTTTGCTAGTAGCATCAGAGTTGAAACCGTGGCTAGCAAAATTACAGTTACTGGGTTTTATGTGATAGAAAATCGATTTTAGCTCTGTGATTGCTAGTTTTTATAGGCTTTTATAGGCTTAATTTTTCGATCCTCACCATTGGGATCTTGTCTATTATTGCACATAGACGGTAGGTTTAAATTTGGCAAAGTTACTAAAAGAAAGTAGACTTAGAACAAATGATATTCGAGATGTTTTAGAAAAACGGAAAAATTTTGCAGATGAAAACTAAAGACACATTCTCAGGGCCAGTTTTAATCTTTTATCTAATGGTGCACTTTAAATTTAGTTTAATAATGATTTTACATGTATCTGCAATCCAATTTCATTTATATGTCAACAAGAAGAGAATATTGCTGGAATTCTGTTTTGTCAAAAATTGATGTATATGCGAGGTGTACATCAATATTTTTAAGATTGTTAATTAAATGTAGTAATATATATATATTGAAAATTTCTAAATGTATTTTTCCTTTTATTTTAAAATGAATGTAAGGCGATTTCATAATTTTTGCAATAATTATTTCAATTTAGTTTAAACATTTCATAGTTTCATTTGGTCACATGGGCATTCTCATCTGTTAAATATCCAATATTCCCCTCACATCGGTGAAATTAGCGGATTTTTCTGAGGCAGTTTGCAGCCGTTGCGAAGACAATCGTTATCGATGTCTCATTTTAATTCGAAAGCATTCACTAGCCAACCTCCGTGGGAGACGGACGCATCTCGATTGATATTTATAAAATTTAACGGCTATTCTGATAAAATCCTGCTTATTTTAAAGTCCAACCTAAAATAAGGGTTATTTTAAAACAAATTTAATTATATTCAAATTTACACACCCTTTTACCTACATTATTGTTGGGTAAATTTTCTCCAACAACAATTTTCCTTAGATATGCTCCTGTCCATGACCCATTCTCCGTATTTCGAAGTACCAGAGCCCCATTTAACGTCCCATTCCAGAACTGATGAGCGATGCCTTCCGATTTGTTCCTTCCAAAGGTATTCTCGTCCATATTAACCTAAAAATGAATGTATTATGTAAGTTCTAATCTAAATTTTAATATACCTATAAGAAGTTTTATTTCCTTATGTTCTACGTATTTTTGGATTAGAAACTTTTGAATGCAATCGCCCACCAGTTTGCGAGCTCTGGTGGAAAACCTTTATAAGGTGGCAGTAATTCTTTAATCTAAGTTGACAACTAAAGTTGCATACGCTGATGTACCCGTCTTTTGAGCATAGAATTACACAGACCAATGTCTCGAAAATGCGGGAATTTTGAAAGTTAATTTTAAACGTATTTTTATTTCTGCGATAAATTTATATTGCAAAAAGTGGAATTACTAATTTTAAACGTATTTATTACTAGATAAGCGAACTCATTTTTTTCATTATTTTGCACTCCTATTTCTTTAGAACCATTTACTAAATAAAACCACATTTGTTTGCAATTAAATCTTTTCTTTATCGTACAAAATCGATCTTAATTTATGTACTAGAGTGTACAGACTCTAATGCACATTGTTTCACTTACGCTAAGCACTTTAAACGTTGAATGTTGGAGTAGAGGACATTTAAGCACAATAAAGTACTACATTATTTATTTTTTTTTTTTATTTATTTTTTTCATTACTACCAAACCTTGCGGTCAAATAAATTACGTGTTTAAAGTGATATCTTTATTTCATTTGTCTTATTTTAGTAAGGTTTTTTCTTCTCACATCATCAGGACATCTACCATAAATAAGTACATGGTAACAATGTTTTACACATTACAAGATATTAAGAACACTGACTGAAAAGTGATAATTTTATAAACTTTGTCCACATTAACAATAACGTTAAAAGTTATATATTAAAACCTTACATTAATAACATAGTGTATTTAGGTGTTATCAATGTAAGGTTTTAATATTATTGTTATATATTGTAACGCTACAGAGTAGCATACAGCCCGGATTAAAAAAATAAATTTTAAACGAAATACATTAATTAAATTAGTAAAAATCAGATTTTTAACATCCCAGTTATTAATTAATTAAATTAAAATTAAAGTTATTAATTTTGAATTAGAAGTGTGCTCTCTCACAAGCCAGATGGCATGCAGGGCGAGAATTTCTGATTGAAGCACGTTAACAAAAAAAAATTAACGAATGGCTAGTAGAATCCCTCTTATTATCTCAGTACGTGTGGGGATTGTGTGCGAGGATATTGTGAAAAATGTCCCCTCTCCTTCAATTTTAATGTTAATGATCAGTTTCGAAGATGTCGGAGGCACAATAATGTTGTGCCTCGATGGTAATCAATCTCTCATGTATAATGAAAACATTTAAGTGTGAATAAAAGTGGTTTTATTTAGTAAAAAAAAAATCGAAGTGTGAACCAGTGTAAGATCAGACGTAAATCTTTGGATATTATTGTCTCAGGTAAGTACGTGAGTCCGCTTAATTAATAACAATAACGTTTTATTAGTAATTCCACCTTTTGCAATATAAATTCAATGTCGAGAACGTAAATACCTCTAAGTTAAATTTCAAAATTCCCGCGTTTTCTGAACGTTCAAACGGAGTTATGCTAGGCTTAAAAAGACGTGTGGAACAGAATGGCCAACCTTGATGGTAATTACTGGATATTGGTTCGTATCGTAAATACATATTAAATACTTATTCCTAGCATACTACCAACTTATGCACTTTCCCAAGTGAGTGCAAACCGTTCAGCAATGATACAAACAAATTCCTAACCCCAAAATTTGCTGAACGTATTAATATGAAATTTCTTATAAGTATAATTAAATTTAGATTAGAATTGAAATAATACGTTTATTTTTAGGTAGATTTGACGAGGAATACCTTCTACAAGGACGAATTCTGCGGACATCGGTGTGGTCAGGAATGGTCGGGTATCTGATAGGGCCCTGGTACATCGTAGGTACTTCATGGACATAACTCGGGAAAATCGTCGTTGAAGAAAATTACCCAAGGGTAGGTAATTTGGATAATATTTAAGTGATAAACTTTGTTTAACAATTAACAATTATTTTTAGGTTGTAATTTAGGATAAAATTGAATTTTATCAAAATAGCCGTTAAATTTTACGAAAACAAATTGAGACACGTCTGCCTCTGAGGAAGGTTGGCTGTTTGATCTTTCGAATTGAAAAATCTTAACCGACTTGAAAGCGGAAAGGAGTACCACTGTCGCAGAATGTCCGTTAATTTAACCGAAATGAGGGGAAAATACATTGTTTTATACATGAGAATGCCCATGTGACCGAATGGACTGTCGAATGTTTAAACGAAATAAAAATAAATAATTATTGCAAAATTCTAGAATCACCTTACAATTAAAATATAATGATGGTAGGGATAACAAGCGGAATTTTAAATGCCTTGGAGAATAAACAAATAACTTTTGCCTTTACTTATTAGATTCTGTCAAAGCGTTTGATAGCATAAACCATTCCATACTTTTACAGAAGCTTGAGCACTATGGAGTGAGAGGTAACGCTTTAGCTTGATTTTCATCGTACTTAAACGAGCGTAAACAAAAAGTGCATGTTAAAATTAAAAATGAGGCTGCTCTTTCAGATAACATGACCATAACAAAAGGTGTGCCACAAGGTAGCATACTAGGTCCATTACTATTTATCGTTTACTTTAATGATATTTATAATCTCAAGCTCACCTCTTTTGTAAGTAACTTTTCAACTGTAAATTATGCGGACGATACTACTTTTTTAATCACTGGTAGTACACTAGATGAAGCTATCGATCTAGACAGCACTTATCTAAATACGATTGAGGAGTGGTTAACTATCAACCAGCTTAAAATTAACCACGATAAATCAAATGTCATCTTCTTCAAATGTAACAAATTTCGAACTCTTCCAGAAGCTGTGAATATTAATAACTGCGAATATCCTGTCCGCACTTGTGTTAGGCTGCTGGGTCTTACAGTCGACGAAACCTTAAAATGGAAAGATCACGTCAATGTACTTTGTAAAAAACTATGTAGTTATTGCTTTGCGATTCGTGGACTTAGAGATATAGTAAGTTGGCATGTGCTTCGTATTATATATTATGGATGCTGCTACTCAAACATAAAATATGGAATCGTTGTTTGGGGTGGTGGTAGTGACTTAAACAGAGTTTTTTTGATACAGAAAAAGATTTTACGTGTGATTAATAAACTCGAGTACTCTCAGTCTTGCAGAGGATTCTTCAAACAAACTAACCATTTTAACTGTATATGGTATTTACATTTTTGAATTGTTGATCTTCTTATTTAAATACAAATACTTATTCGAGGATAATGAATTACAACATGAGTATTCTGCAAGGTTTAAAAATGATTATCGCTACCCCAAGCATCGACTCACACTAAGTGAGAACAATTTAGAATATAATTGCCTGAGGTTCTATAACAAATTGCCATCGCATATTAAAACTGTAAAAAAATTGTCAACATTTACAAATTATTACTAGAAATTTAGAGAAATTTCTAACCTCAAATATACATTTATAAATTTTTGTTCTTGACCTGACGTTTGCATTGTTCCATTTGTATTGAAACACTGCAATAATAAAACTATTCTATTCTATTCTATTCTATTCATATCAATGCAATTAGACTGCATATAAAAACATTATTAGACTAAATTTAAATGAAATTAATACACTGTAAAAAAATGGGAATGTTCACTTGAATTGAACTTGCATCCAAATTTGATCTGTCAATTATCTATTGTAAAACCCATATACCATTCAACTTCTAAGTATTCATTTTCGATGTGTAGGTATATCACTGTGGACCATCTTTACTTCCTGAAAGGAAAATACTTTGAAGGACTTGCCAAATGCAGAGATCTCTTACATCATCTGGACATTATCTGGCTGTTTGCTGCTACATTTCATATCCTTTTCTTAGTATATCTAATTAGTTTTAAGATTTAACTAAGTAAAATAGTAGCTTTACATTTAAATAGTATCGAGTATACATTCCATTACAATATATTTGTATATTATCCTTATATGGTTGAGAACATAAACCGATAAATTTCAATTTCAATAATTCAAATAAAACGAAATCCGCCTTCAACGAAATTCTCACGTTAGGAGGGCTTTCAGCTGATTAACATCGCCGTGGAAACCAGATTGAGGCCTTGCTTTCATCGAGGGCCGATCGAAGAAACGGAGTTAATCTCTCGTGAAGGACCAAGAGGCAACATAATGGAACGGATTAAATCGCGGTAGCAATGAGCAAACAAAGCGCCGCGCACAATACAGATATACCTATGTATGTATGTTACCTATATATGCACCTGAAACGTATACCACGCTTACGCAGGCCTATATACAAACGCACACTGAGGTACGGCAATGTAATATTTGTAAGGAGGAACTCTCTTCCCACGTCTACGCCAACTGGAGCCTGGCGGTAGATCTCCGTCTCAGCGACGTTCCCATGGTCTTGTGTACACTTGTTGCTGTTCTTATAGAAGCGGTCTATTTTTCGAATCGGCAGGATTTCGAATGTGAAACGCAACGTATGTACCAGGTAGACGGAGCTCGGAACCCTGGAATCGTATCGTTTCGTCCGCGCCACGACCTGACTTGTGAGAACCTTGTTGTTGTTCGACTCTTTCGGACTTCTGTCGCACGTTCTAATTACCTTCTGTCGTCTGTGGAGCTACGATATTAGCGTTGTTATGGAAGGAAACAAAGAAACAGAAACGAGAGAGACTTTGCGGTTTGTTTGACATTGTTCGTGTCGTAAAGGCGACAATGGGAGGACTTTTAAATAACGATGGAAGCGATTATAAGACTTAACTGTGTATTGCGTTTGGTCTCCTGTTTGACTTTATAACTTTGCTGAGTAAATACCAGCATAAAGGAATTTAGTTTACAGCGTTTATTTGCAAATAGTTCCATGTTATATACCTCTGCGCTTAAACACAATTACGTATTTCTTATTATTTTTTCATTTCCTTGGGTATGCCGGTAAGATGTTCTTTTTACGTTTCGGAAAATGTATTGTTTTCTTTTTCACATTTCATTTTTTATCATTAGTTATATCCATCTTTAAAAAATAATAATTAATTAAACACCGGTTAAATAATTTTGAGGAAAATTACGTATTTCTGTCATTATTTTTCTATTTTGGTTCATAAATAATATAGTAGAGGCATTGTTCATAGCCCTAACATGTTGCTAACCTTTTAGAACATTCAATTGGGTTAATTATTAACGGCTTATTGAGAAGATTGTCAATAGGGTAGGCTTACGTCTTAGATCTCGCTGGTAATATCAAATTGATCCGTTGCTGTATACTGGATAAATATTTAAATACTACCACCGATGTCATTAAAAATGAATTCACGTACTTGAGGGATATTATACAAGTCTTTAATGATGAATATTTAACAAAGAACAATAAACTATATTATGCATATTGCATATGCAAACACTTTATTTTTTGTAATAAAGCATATAATGTATTTATGGAAGGTGATGGTACACTGCGACCTGTAAGATCTATTGTATCAAAGCAGTCGTAATAGCTTTGCATATTAATATTCCGGAGGGATATATCCATACTTATACAACAAAGACCTGTCAGGAACAGCCCATTCGACATCTTAGTTACAACAGTTTGTTTACAGCAAAGTTACAGCTACTTCGTAATCTATATACAGTGACCGACAGAAGGTGCGCAGCATATGGAAATTTTGTTTGTCTTTGAATTTAATAAATCTTTTTTTGTATAAATTACCTCTGCATGTATTGAAACTGAAATAGCACTCACCAAATCTGCCAAAAATTTACTTGTATACGAGGGAAGGTCAAAAATATGAAACTACGCTAAGAGTAAAGTATCTCAGTTTTTGAGTTTAGAAGATTCTTTTATTAATAAATGTTATTTCAAATTCCTCGCTAAATCCAAATATAAAGTTTTACTTAATTTTAGCAAAAAATGAGAAATTGATTGAGATCATATAGCAGCCATATCATGTAAAAATGTTGGATTGGTTCAATTACCTTCACATTGTTGAGACCACATCGGTACTTTATTAACTCAAATGTGTTTGAGCAAAGATTGCACAGTTTTTACAGTAAGAAATTAACAAATTAATGTATTTCTGCTAATAACTGTAATAATTAAGAGAAATTTTTCCCAAGGAAAATTTTCTTCTCGCGTAGGTTAGAACCTACATACTCTCGTTTACCGGACGAATGCTCTAGGAATTAAGCTAGAGAGGAGCATATAGATTCGAGCAATAAATCGACGATATTTAAGGACGTCGGTCTGCCAAGATCTTGGAAATACCTCAAAATTTACGAATTGCTGTTTCTGAAGCAAAAAAGCTAATGTTGAGACGGGCATCGGCCTGTCAACATAGCAGTAATAATTATATCCATCAACTGCCAACATCCCTCGAGATTTACGTATTGTCGTTAATGAAATCAACAAAGAAACCCTCAAACTAACAAAATATTGTTTATTTTAGAGATATTGCGAAAATTAAAAAAGTAATTGGTATAAAAAGCGGTCACATTATTTTGTTACTTCTAGTTTATTGATTTAACAAAGCCATTAATTTCACTTAAACTTAAAATACTCTTCAATTAACAAAGTGAATTTTATTAACAACTAGCCCCCCCCCCCCAGCTCCATTATTATGGCGAAGTTTTCTACCCATATAGTTACGTTCAATAAATATATGTGGTACAGCCAATGTTGTAAAGATGGCACATCTCCTATATTACTCAAACACGGTTATAAAAAGTTGATTTGGTGCATTTACCGGAAAAAAAAAGCACCGGCAAAGAAGAATTTGCAAACGTCACATATAGAACAAAATAAATTAATGAGTTCAAAACTTCTCAAATTAAGGACCCTTTATTCCTTGATCCAACAATCCAGGTTTACTGTACGCAAAATTCTATTGACAATTCACTATTGCATTTGCGGCAAGCAATGTGCTATTTATGCTCCCCCCCTAGGTAGGTTATGTCAGTATTGTAGTAACACTTTATTGAATAGTGAAATTTTGCGGTAAGATTTGATTTATCAATTATATTAAAATATATTAAAATTATATTACTATATATTAAAATTTGATTAAGGAATAAAGAGCTGTCGTAAAAGGTAAGGTAAGTAATTCTGACAAAATTATGTTAGAAATAATAAAGGAACGTAGTAACCTCAATTAAATATTTAGTAAAGTGAAGCACAATATATATTTTACTTAAAACAAAAATATTGTTACTATAAAAATATATATTGCGTTGTACGAAAGTGTAATTACAATGATATACATAAACACTTTTGGTTAGTCAATGAATTTGACATTAATCCCATTCAGAGCCAGCTACAAACATTTAAAGATAGGGCCACTTAGTCTGTTTAACAAAAAGTCGTTCATATCTCAAAATCTATTAAAGATAGGTATCGGGAATGCTCATATAAAGTGATAGGGGATGATATTTACTTCCTAATTCCGAATTAAAATACAGGGTGTTCTATTTAAAAAAATTGAGTTTTCTGCATTTGAAGATATGTCACTTTGTTCCTCAGTTTTGAACATTCTGTATGTTAGAATGTAAAGTGTGCTTACTGTTTCTTAGAGTAATATCTACATTCATAACATAGCAAATTTGGAGTCTCTACTTGCAGTATTAACCGAGATATTAATTTCTCAATGATGCAATGATTATGACTAAAAAAAAAGAAAAACTTAAATAACTCAAAAACGGCATGTAGCTATAGGAATAGCTAATGAAAACTGACGTATTTATAGTTGTAGAATCCAAAAATTAATAAAAAATTATACCATTCTATTTAAAATAACAAAGTTGACATCCATTTCCGGTCAACCGGATGTGATATTTTGGTTAAGGTATTTTGCATTTATAGTTCCAATCGAACAGATACTGGTGCCAAAACTTCAAATATAAGTAAATAATAGAACATCATAAACTTTTAATGAATCAGTTACGTGGAATACCCTGTATATTTCAAATAAACAAATAAATCTTTCCACAAAATGTTTTGTTCTTCTGTGTGTTATTTCTATTTGAGTCAATAAAATTTATTGTTTGGAGTAAATATTCCATTTAATCAATTTTACAAAATTTTATTAAATTAATTTTATTAATATATATAACTAAATATATTTATCTCATTATTTCAATGAAGTAATTAATTTTTTAAGTATTACATACATTTGACCCAATAAAACTTATTAAAGATATTGTTAAAATAAACATTTTTTTTAACAAAATTATTTGCTTCGTTCAACAATATATTTGTTTGCCCATATTTAAACTGATTTGAAACCAATTCAGACCACTAAAACGTATTAAATATTGGTTTATAAATACTTAATACCCCGCTAATCTAAATATCATGTTATAATCTCACTAATTCTTTAGCAGAATTACTAAAAAAACTCTTTCCATCGACTACCCGATTATCTCTAATATCTGTCTCGGATCGCGGCCAATTTAACCCCTTAGCTAATGCCCTAGTTTCCACCGCCATGACTCATCAGTGACTTAGAAATTAGTCTGTTGAGGTCGTCTCGTGCTATGTCCCAATTTATAGGCATAGCATGAGAGTGACTGGTCTCTGAGGGCAGTGTACCAAAGCTTATATACAAGGTGTCAGGTAAACATGCGGCAAAAATTCAAGGGGTTATTCCCTGGCCTATTCTAAGTATATTTTGTCCTATGATGATTTTTGAAAAACCCCTTTGTTTCGAAGATACAGGGCGAACAAGATTCGCGACAGTAACAATATTTTATTATCAAAAAGTGCATGTAAAATTGCCCAATCTACAATAAATGTTCGAAACGGCTTCCTCCAGCCTGGATACAAGCATTCAATCTTCTCGTCATTGACTGTCGAACTCTTTCAAACACACCTGGGTCGTTTCTAATTAAGTTACACCCAGCAATTATCCGATTTCGCAAATCATCCAAATTCTCCACTGGAGTAGCGTAAACTATTAACTTCAGAGATCCCCAGAAGAAATAAGTTAGCAGGTTTAAGTCTGGAGATCGAGCAGGCAATGCATGTGGCCCACCTCAACCAATCCAGCGATCTCCGTATGTTGCTGTTAAAATATTACGAGCAACCAAACTGAAATGTGGTGGTGCGCCATCGTGTATAAACCACATTGCAATTCCGGTCGCGTATGGTACATCCTCCAGAAACTCAGGCAGTGTTGCTTCGAAAAAGTTGCAGTACACCACGCCAGTAAGTCTTCCTGGTAGAAATACCGGTCCAATTAGATAGTCACCCACAATTCCAACCCAAACATTCAATGAGAACTGATGTTGAAAACGATCTTCAAATACCTCATGCGGATTTTCATCTGCCCACACATGGTTATTGTGAAAATTCGTTATTGCATTTTTTGAGAAACTGGCTTCATCGGTAAAAAGAGTCTGTGTGAGGAATAGAGGGATGCGAACTAATGTTTGCAATATCCATTGACATAATCCAATACGTGGAGGAAGATCTGCAAGTAGTAGTGCCTGAACGCGTTGAATGTGGTATGGATACAACAAACTGTCCTTAAAAATTTTCCAAACTGCCCAATGGCTTACATTCAAAGTATTTGCAATTTTTCGCGTAGAACTACCAGGAGAACTACCCTCCATTTCGTTTCATTGAGCCAGTTTCACGAAGACGTCGATGAATGTTTTCGAAGATTTTGCGGTTGTGGAAATTTACGGGCAGGAAATCGTTCAATGTACAATCGTCTAGCTTCTAATGAGTTGCCATCAGCAAGTCCATACATGAAAGGCATGTCAGTCATCTCGGAGTTCGTATAAATCATGATAGAGGATTTCACTAACTATTAAAGACACGTCAAACAGCCAAACGTCACTCAATATAAACAAATGTGACCGATGAGACATTTTCAAATGAAATCCACTACTAGATAAAACAGCCGTTTCATGTGATCGAGATCGAAAAAATAACAACGCATTCTAAACAATTTTTTGTATTTGATAAATTCATTGGCGTACACCATACTTTTATTTACATTAATAATTTCAACGAATATGGAATTGGTTGTCGCAAATTTTGTTCGCCCTGTATCTTCGAAACAAAGGGGTTTTCAAATGTCATCATAGGACAAAATATTCTTAGAATAAGGCAAGGAATAACTCCTTGAATTTTTGCTGCATGTTTACCTAACACCCTGTATATATGTTTCGATAAAAAATAAAGGAAATTAATATACCTCAATGAAATGCACTTACCTTATGCAACTACTTTATCATATTCTGCCCCTGTAAATCGTCCATTTCCTTTAAGGCTACTACAAATTCTTTATTGAAGCAAATATAACGTTTTACATGGACTCGTTGATCACCGTTTCAACATCCAGAGCATTGATTAATTTTGTCAATCAAACTTTCTTGTCCTATAGCAATGAAACATCATACATATTTAAATGTAAATAAATACCCTATTAAAAGGACTTATGTATATGGAAGACAGAACAGTTTGATTAGCACCTATATTCTTTATAACTTTTAATGCGTCTTCTGCCTTATTATCCCATTATATAATTAGTATATAATTCAAGATTTTGTTTATCATGCACATAAATTTCTAATAAATTAACTGAAAGGATCCCTGTACTAAAACAAAATGCTCGATTTAAAATTGGTCTAAATCAAATGTTAGAATACTGCTACGCCCAAAAATGACAGAGAAGGAACTATTTAATATTCATGAAACGTCATGTAGATACAGGTATCGAATGGGTTCGGAATAAATTAATTGAAATAAAAAAAAAGCCAATAACAAAACAGGTGCAGACCACTCGCAATGAATACGATATAGGGACAAGTCTCCACCGTTTTCGTGGTATAATTATTACTTACCATCTGCTAGTGTTACAGTTATAGCTAAAATATTGGATACAAAATACAAAATCGTTTCTTACTGCTCTCTTTTAAATAAAAATACGTGCTGTTATCACGCTATAAATCATCTCGATGATGTTACAGTACATGTATATAAATTACTTTTCAAAATATGCCTTGAAATGCCGATTCTCAGTTCTCAGATTTTAGATTCTCAGAACGGTTCAATAGGAAATTGAAATGAGACCAAATCGAGAAAGCAATTTTGGAGATAAGAAGTAGAAATCCATTTTATTTGGATAAAATGTAGTGTAACCGTAATATCTTTTTCGGTGAACTCTTTTGTGATCTGCATATAACATTTACATCTATAGCTTTAAATATTATTCAATTTGTAGGTACATATCCTGCTTTTCTTTACGTAACTTGCAGTTATGTAGTCAGTGCCGTTCACATGTTCAATTGTGTTCTTGATTTCTATTGATTGTGATATGTGCTGGATGTAATGTCGCGAAGTTCCTTCATATAACGCAATTTAGTAGTTAATTCCGTGATTTGTATTTATTCAGCAGGTTTCTATGTTATTTACTTTCTGCGATTTAAATCTATTTGTGTCTATATATCTAGATCTATTTATGCATTAATTTACATTAAATATAACGCTTAAGATAGAGCACGTATATAATTTCTAAAAAAACAATTCTTTTTGTGGCACAAAGTTTTATGATTACGTCAATGTAACTAAATAAATAGATATAATATTGTAACGTTTTTAGGGTTCAAATAAACTACACAGCCGATGTATTCAATGAAAAGTATTATGAAAAATAGACACTAAAAATGTTGGTAAAATTCCTCTAAAACCGTACAGGTATTTTGCTTTTAGAAGCAATATTTCCAACTGTAAGCTTTTTCGAAAGCTTTTTCATGTAACCTGGAACATTCATAGTGAAATTTTGCAATGTGGGTAACTTTTCCAAGATTTTTTAGGTAGTCTGGAATACTAAGTAAAACTTTTAAAATAGTGTTAATTTCCATAGAAGTTTTACTTATTTAAAAGTTAAATTACAAAGAAAAGTTCAGTATTTCTGTTTTTTTCTGTAATCTACATCTTTCTTAAATGTTCCAGAGTGCTTTCGCGCCAGAAATTTCGATTACGTATTGATATGATACGACCCACAACAGCGCCCTCGGTGGATAGTCTCATTATCTAATTGATTCTGCGTTCTAAAGAGTTAGCGCCATCTGCTGGTGCAGTTGGGATTGAAATTAGAAATTTAAAAATAGCGGCGCGCTATAATATCTTTTTATGACAAGTATTTTCATTTGTTTCTTATCTTTATTGTAGGTATATATATTTTTTCGTATTGTTGAATGACCGTGTTACTAAAACAATAGAGGTTTAGTAATGAGTTTCGATTTCACCCATTATCGAAGCAATAGTTGACATTTGGCTGATTGAACAAAGACAATCACTTGTGTAAACAAGAAATATTTTTTTAAGAATATTAAGTATATAAAATGAAATATTAGCTGCCATATGTTTGTCACCCAGATTTAACTAATCATGACATATGTTATGGTAAATAGAAAAGTAAACGATGCTGTAAGCTGCTGACGAATTTTGTCAAGTTAATCTAGTGAATTGATTCAATATTTTTTCGTATTCAATGCATTCAATTAGTTTCACAAAAAATGATGATTAGGAGAAGGTATAGTAAAGGAAGGTGTTAGGGTCTAGCGTAAGATAGTGCTAGTGTTTGTAAGAAATTGGTTCAAGACCAAGAACAGAATTATTTGCTAAAACTAAATTCGATGAACTAGATGAAATATTAACGGAAGCATTCTATCCATCAATGTGTTTTATGAATTTTTTGATACACCGAGAGAAGAAAATGCATTTCGTCAACCAACATCACTTTGTTGGAAAAATAACAAAATATAAGGTTAAAATAACAAAAAAAGAATGTTGACAATATTTTGTTAGTTCAACAGTTGTTTGTTTGTTAGCGGGATCACCAACACTATATTTTGTTTGAACGAATTAAAAATATTTATTATTTTAGCTACATCGAAATTGTTAGAAGAACACTTCACAGTAGCATATTTTGAAACACATTTTTAATTACTTCATACAAAACCCGTTCTATTGATATAACTATATTAGATATTCTATAATGTTTGTTGTGTTAACTAAAAATTAATCTTGCAAGAATACCATATAATGAAGGCAATTATATCGTTTTATTAATTTAACAAAGTCAATGGGTTCACGTGTATAGCAATTTTCTTCCATATAGTAGCAAATACGTTATATATAGGTAGGTATGTATTTCAGAAATCGCAGTGAAGATGGCGTTCCTATCATTTCACATCAGTAATGACAGATAAGGGTCATAAAGCATAATAGTCAGAGTTATAAAATATTAATCTAGTGCATTTAGCAGTCAAACATTCAGTAGGAGTGGTGATCATTAAAGCAGTGATTTCAATAAAACTGCTATTTTCTTCTGAGGGTTTTAAATATATCCCGTCCTAGAGATATTTTACACTTTATGTTGTGAATGAAATGATAAATGTATATACCATGACAATTGAACATGTCCCCTTGTAAAACCAATCAAAAAATGCTGGATAGCTTGCTGCAGCAATAAAATATTATTAATTAAAAAGCAATTCTGTTTTGGCTCAACATAATTTTCTTGTTTAACACAGCAAAAATTGTTATTTTGACATAACAGATAACATTATTCAATTTAACTTAAAATGTTTATTAACCTAGCAACTTTCGCTTTTTATTTTAATCATTCTTTTGGTTAATTTAACTTGAAATAGTTGTTTATTTTACCCGAACACTTATTGCCCTAACAATATTGAATGTTTGAAATAAAATTATCTTGATTGTTAAAACAATGCTAGAAATATTATCAAATTTTCACAATTATTTTAACATTCGCATATTGTTGCTTTAACAAAGATTTTTGTTTGTTTACTTTATTTAACCAAAATCTTTTTGTTGGATCGCTATTTCTTTGTTAATTTAACACATATTCTTCTCTCAGTGTACGTTTTATAGTTTTGTAGTTTCTTTCTTTTCAGGATATTGCTCTAAAATTGCAATCTAAAGCTAATGGTTTACAAGGTGATCGTTGCACATTTATTGATTTATATTTTACGCATCCTTTTTGATTTTACGTTTTCAAACTGGAAGCAATAAAGGATATTATCTGCAATAAACTGGGAAATTATATTGCTCCAGATCCTTTAGAATTGGTCTTTGTAAAAATATAGATACGGTGGAGTCCGTTTGACTAAACCCTACCGCAACGATTTGCAATAAAATATTCTTGAAAATACCGGCGAAAGTCGCAATTTAATGTCATTTCATATTGCATTCTCTGAATCGCCATTGATGGCGCTCTCTTTTCCGTACGTTTAGTACAACCTTTTCCGGATACCCAGACGGTTTTGGGTTTAATTCAAAATTGGTGTGACTTAAATTACTCACCCTTAAGCTGTGCGAAAGGGTAATTGTTCCCGATTCAATCAATCCGGATATACATTTCGCACGTTTCCGGCGGGTTGTTAAATAGAATGCGCTACCTATGTCATCGCTATAAAGGATAAATTTTGGTCGTTGCCGATAGAATTTGGAATATAAATAGTGACGCAACGCTCGCTGGAGGGAAGTCGAAATTGGAAGAGATCGAAGATAAATTTAAATAGCTTTTTTGCAGATATGCACGTTGATAATCGCGAATATGGCGGAAGTTATTTTTTTCTAACGACGCCGACGTTGGGGAGTTTGGAATTGCTTTACATCGTAAACTGAATCGCTCTTGGTGCGTGTATTCCTCTCGAGGCATTTATTGTTGTGAAGTTGCTGGTCCTCATTTTGTAAGTACGTTTCTAGTTAATTGAATCGAAATTTATTGCCTTCAGTAAATCTTACCTGTATCGTGACCATTTATAGCTAATTTATTAAAATTTATATCTACCAGTTCTTTCTTCTTTCAATTTACTCTACAGATAGCAAGTTAAAAATTTGTAAGTGACTTTTTAGTGTTGATATTACTCCTTTTTTTTTTTCTTCGTTACAAGTGTGTAAAACTGTCAACAGTTTTTCTTCCATTACTTAGACATAACGTAACAGAAAAATGGAACCTAAGAAAAGAAAAATTAGATAAAACTTTCAACGGTGTGCAGTAGATATTGTAAGAATTCGAACTTCCATCCTGTATAATACAAAGTATTTAAATTCATTTTATTAATACGTTGATGGTAAGTACTGTGGCATTTGCTGAAGCAGCGTCTATTTCACAGGAAGTAATAGTCTATTTTCGTTTAAAGACTCGCGTAGTTGAGATAATACGGTATTACTTTAATTTTTATCTGCTTCTTTGTTTATTGTATGTTACAAATGCTGACCAGCAGATCCCACCTTACTCTCAAGAAGGGCGTTTGAAGTTCAGAAAAATAACGCCTTCGATCATTCTTGCGCCCTCCTGTAAAGAGAAGCGGAACGAGTTTATCAGTTCGGAATAACGTCACAACCAAAGTTTATAAAAATTCTTTACATTGCTAAAGCCCGCGTTTCCCTTTCGTTCCGGGCGTTCCCATATCTTAAAATTAAAACTTCCCTTCTTAAATTTTACAAACAAAATAAGCTTAAAAAATTCGAGAACAGGAAGCAAAAGCTTTCCTCGAAAAGTGTTTTGTTTTTGTGCTAAAAACCCGCTTTTCTTTAAAATCTTTGTGAGTGTTGTGTAAGTTTTGTGCCTTATAATTTGGATTACGAGAAGAATTAATTACCCATATCGGCCGGTAAGATGTTCGAAATTTCTGCTTAAAACTAACCATTGCAAATACGCAAAAACCGTAACTCGTTCGCTCTCTCTCTCTCCCTTAATAAATAATTTTTGTAAGTAAAATTACAAGAGCTTTAGTTAAACAACATTATAAAAATCCTAAAAAATATTCATCCAAATAGTTCGTTTTGTCTTTTTGCTTGTTATTTTATTAAATCTGTAGTTTGTTAGTTTAAATCTATTGTCACAAATTTATTCAATATATTAATGTAAAAAGTAGTCACTCTATTATTTCGCCGTACCAAATCCAAAAAGAAGTTTAATTGGTACCCATAGTAAAGTTTTGGAGAGGAAGTTATCTAGGTAAGAGAAAACCGACAAGGTGGGTAACTATTTCACAAAAAAATAACGTTAATTTGAATATTTGTTGTGTATACTTTCCCCCTGATTCTGATCCCTCTAGATTAGAATTATTTTTTGATAATGTAGGCAGATTGATGTATGAAAATTTAAATGACACTTTCGTGATCGTTGGTGATTTTAATTTACCTAGCGTCAGGCGGTTGCAGGATGAAGGAATCTCTTTTCTACGTCCTGTGGTTAATACTGCCCTTTCAAAAGGCACGTTACTTGTAGATATGATATCTCTACTAAATTTACAACAATATTGCTCCATTGCTAATCAAAAATGATCGCGTTTTGGATCTCCTGTTATGTAACAAACCTCTGATTGAGGTGATCGAGTCTACTGAGCCTTTTATTACCGAAGACCCTCATCATAAATCTTTTACTGTTGTTTATGCCGACAGTGAGAAGTTGTACTATCCTATTTGTGAACGTTCGCTTAAACAATTTGGTAAGGCAAATTATGACTTAATTAATAATGAAATACGTAATATCTCATGGGACATTTTATTCTGTAACAAACCACTTGACGCAGTTGTTGATATTTTTTACTCAAAACTTAACCACATTATTAATAATTTCGTTCCCACTAAATTGGTTAGCAAATTTTCATTTCCACCGTGGTACAAGCCATCAACGATCAAAATTTACAATAATAAGCGCAGAGCGCATGGCAGATGGAGGAAATACCGCCAATTATCAGATTATGAAACGTTCTCATTGTTAAAAAAGGCGATTAAAGTTCTGCATATAAAATGATTATAATTCCTGGCTTCTTTCATTGCAAAGCAATATTAAATCTGATATCAAAAACTTTTGGCATTATGTTAAATCTAAAAAGTCTTCATCTGCCATTCCGAGCTCTATGTCTTATAATAGTAGGGTTGCATCCTCGGAGCTGGAAGTATGTGATTTATTTAGTGAGTACTTTCAATCAGTTTTCGAGCAGGATGTTGCCACTCCTCAGTCAGATGAACATGTTAACTCTAATTACCCCGGTATTACATATAAGTCTATTGGACGTTCTGCCTTGTTTGGTGAACTTAAGGCTATTGACGTCAGGAAGGGATCTGGACCGGACGGTATTCCCCCTATTTTTGTTAAATGTTGTGCCGAAACTATTATTGAACCATTGCTCCTTATTTTTAATCTGTCTTTAAGTCAGGGTGTTTTCCCACATAGATGGAAGCAGGCTCTAGTATCTCCTGTCTTTAAGGATGGGGATGTTGGCAATGTTACCAATTATAGACCTATATCAAAAATTAGTGTCTTTCCTAAACTTTTTGAAAAAATTGTCACTACTTACATCTCTGGTGCTTTCTCTCATCTCCTTTGTTCGCAGCAGCATGGGTTCAGGGCGGGTAGGTCAACTGTTACGCAATTAACTGAATACTCTCAATACTTGCATGAGGTTGTCGACTCGGCTGGTCAGGTGGATGTAGTCTTCACAGATTTTCCGCAAAGCTTTTGATAAGGTTAACCATAATATATTAATAAATAAACTCCAAAGATGTGGATTCTGTGGCGACTTGCTTAGATGGATTACCTCTTACATACGTAATAGATCCCAGACTGTTGTGCTTAATGGGCACATATCTAACTACATTAAACTTACTTCCGGTGTTCCACAGGGATCGCACCTCGGCCCTGTTCTTTTTATTTTGTTTATTAACGATATCGCTCATGTTTTCAAAAATTCTAAATTCTTACTTTCTGCAGATGATTTAAAAATTTATAATGAAATCAATTTTGTTGATGACTGCCTTCGTTTGCAAAGTGATCTAAACTCTTTTGTTGATTATTGTAAAACAAATAAACTTCTACTAAATGTTGAAAAATGTAAGAGCATTACTTTCACAAAAAGAAAATTCAAATTTACTTATAATTACTATTTGTGCAACACCCCTCTCATGAGGGTGGATGTAGTAAATGATTTAGGCATATCATTTGATGCGAAACTGTCATTTCAACGACATGTTGACCGAATAACGCAACGGGCTTTCAAGCTCCTTGGTTTTATTTTCCGCATTGCCAAGCCATTTACTAGTGTTGATTGTATTATCCATTTGTTCAGATCATTGATTATGAGTGTGCTAATGTATGGATCTGTTATCTGGGGCCCATGTTATGCTGTGCACAAAGGCAGAGTTGAATCAGTCCAAAAAGGTTCCTTAAATTTTTGGACTATAAATTTGTAAACAACACCAAAACTATATTGAACGTTTATCCGCCTATAATATGATATCCCTAGCGGACAGGAGATTGCTGGCCGATATGCTGCTTTTATATAAAATTTTATGTAATGGTCTAGATAGTCCTGTATTGGTAGCGCTTATTAAATTTAATATTTCTCGTATTGCAAGCAGGAATGCACTCACTTTTCACTTGTCTATCCAACGTACGTGTGTTGGCATAAACTCTCCCATCTATAGGTTATGTAATACATATGACGCTAGATTTAATAGGATCGACATTTTTGCTCATTCCATGCTTAAATTTAAGTCTATTATTTTGAGTCTGCTCCGGATCCCTTCTTCATCTTCATCTTCTTCATCTTTATAGTCTTTGTAAATTTTTAGTCTAATCTTACGGATTGTTTCATCTTTTTTGTTTTACAATGGTTAGCACTATTTCTATCATTACCATTGTCAATATTGCTGTTTAAGATGAAACATTCATAAAATTTCTAATAATTTTGTTATTTAATTTAATACTTTACTTTATTAATATTGTCGTTACTGTTTAATGTAGCTCTGAGTAACTTTAATTAACATTTAGCTAATTAGTATTATTATTTTGCCTCTTGTAATTATTGCACTGCTGTTCATTTGTGTCTTTTATGTTTACATTATTGTATATTAGCAGGGGAAATAATTTGGGGCTTTGCCCTGTTAATTTCCCAGAATGAAATAAAATAAACAAAAAAAAAAAAGTCGACAATCTTAGGCTAACTAACGGCCCTGCTTCGACTGACTGGGGAAAACACTGTTGGAGAGCATCTTTGACTAAACTTCTGAAACCAATCGCTACCGAACAAAAAGATTGCTTTCCAGCAGTGGCTAGTCGCTCAAAAGAGCAGATGGGGTTATCTGTGAGACGGTATTTGGTTTTGTCTTGAATGAATTTGGGCTGGCCATCCCAAAAGTTTCCAGATAAGGAAACCCGTTCCGTTACAATATTATTGAAAGGTGTTGCCATTTTTTTTGATAAAAATGTTTGGGTTATATAATTTTAATAGTATGTGTGTTTTCTATCTTTATTACAAATAAAAATAGCGTTTTTAATCAATAAATGTTGTTTATTACTAAACATATTACAGGTAAGTAGGTTCACTTACCTTACTATTATTAGGAGTTGTATTCATATATCAGCACTCTGTTGAAAATCCTATTTATTTAGTAATATCATAAACCTAAATTGCCCGCGAATTCAGAAATAAACTAGAGGTTTGTTCGTTGACGCCACGCTTTCTACACTGGCTTATGATTAAGACAGGATAGAAGATTCGCTTTTTACGTACCTAAGAGAGATAAAATAATATGCACCAGTGTAATTGGTGTAACACCCAACAAACAAACCTAAAATGAAACAGTATCAGTATCTAGGACAACTATGGGGAGATGTAAGCCCATAAGTATGCAACTAAATATACTACTGAGCAATTTAATAAATCTAACAGCCGGTTTCATAATAAATTTAAAGTCTTCTTTAATTTGAAGCTAGTGTTTCATAATCAACGGGGCGCTAAATATAAAGTAGAAAGTACGAAGTCGGTACAGAATAGACATTCCCAAGTTTTAGCTGAGAGAGTTAGAAAAAAATATTTTTCCAAAGATGAAAATAATCCAAAGTTAGTCAGAGTTCGTTTCAGTCTTTTTTTTGTCAAAGTAAAGTTTCTTGATTATAAATGAAACAAAAAAAAAAAATTAAAAATGTGTCTGCGGATAATTACAATGCCAGTGTAATCATAATAACCATTTTTAAAAAAATCTCAAAATAAACTGTACTTTTTTATGAAACTTTGGAAAGAAGTTTCTGTGGATAAACAAGCAATCTACAAATAACGTGTGGAAAGAATAACAAAAGCATCATCTAGCATTTCCAAATAAGATGGCGCTTTTGATTTGGAAGTAATCACTACTCTAAAATCAAGTTAAATCCATAATGTATTTTAGTCATTTTACCAGAAAACTGGGATATAAAAGTAGTGATTAACGAGTCTTTTCAATTAAAATTTACTATAGAATTACTTACTCATATATAGATGTGTGTAACGGGTTATCTAGCTAGATTATAAGTGGTAGAATCATATTATATACTTATATAACATTATGTAAACAAAGGTATATAGTCTATGGATATAAATAGCGTTTATTTGGAGTGCTGAGGATCCTTAGAAAAGACGCGAGTCAGAAGAGGTTGAAACTTTTAACATAAACATATATGGCAGGTCGAAATTAGGTGTTCAACATTGTCCCCGAGAATATAAATTTATTGTTGACTATAGTAAAGTAAGCACTATTACTAATGAACACGTAAAATCAGTAGCGTTTTGAAAAATACACAAGTTGATATGTTTATTCTTCTACAACTATTCCAGCAAATGACCTCTTATGCGTCCGCTTACTTTACATTACTCATTATATTGGCTGCGACTTATATAAATGTTTCATTATTGTGGAAAATAGCACAAAAATTCTCGAATCCACATTTGAAAAAATTACGTTTAATAAATCTAAAATATTTTCCATTGTGACACTTAATTCTTGGACGGTTGGGAATTAACAATTAAAGAAGACCAACTTGAACATAATAATCTATTCCTTGTTAAAGTTTTGCATGAATATTTGTCACTATTTAGGCGCATTTTCTATATACCTGGCAGATAACTACACTCAGAAAAATGCTTGCATTAATTCAACAAATATGAATTGTTTGAAAAAATATGATTGGATTAATTTTGGATATATTTTTGTTTAATTATTCAAAAAAAGATATTCAAATCAAACAAAATTTTATTGTTGGAAATTGTGGTTGAATTAACAATAAAATTTTGTTAGAATTATTGTTTCTGTTATTTAGAACGCTATTTATTAAATTAATAAAAGAGGTTTGGTTAATCATAACCACTAGAATTGTTATTTCGACAATATCTTTATTTTTGAATCTTTTTTATTAAATTAACCACAAAAATTGTATGTTATCTACATAGCTTTCATTTGAAGTTGAATTTGGTTTACACGCTGTCTTTACTGTTCACACTTCACACACGTGTATTACACACTAAGACAACATTAACATAATGTTGTTTCATTTATATTAATAGCTTAAATTGAACAAAAAATATTTTTAAATTAAACAAAATGAAGGATTGAAAATAAACAATTGTTGAGTTAAACAAAAAAATGCAACAAAGTGTTTTTTGTTGATTCAACAAAAGAGCATGTTTGACTATATACAACAAAAAATTATAGTAGATCCAAACAAGTTTTGGTTAAATTAACACAAGTATTTTTCTAAGTGTAAGGAATACCTTTTCTCGTTTGACAAATAATATTTAGTTTTGTTGAAAATTGCTTACGTAATGTAGATATATTTGCACAGAACTCAACTTATGTACATTTGCAGCTTGTTACAACCACGTCTCTTCGTATATTCTGTCATTGCATTGTAGATCTGTCGTTATAAAGGGGTTTTGTTGGAGAAATAGATTCTATTCCTTTACTCCTGGAACGTTTAAGCATGTATCTGAGAAACGGTATTGCGTTCGAATCGAGTTAAAATTGCCGTGGAGGGAATAACTTTTCTGGAGATAGGAGATTGCAGGAAACTAATTTAACGCACTAGGATGCACAATTGAATGTTTACCCCACTTGGATTCGCTTAAAATTGTTTTGAAATGGTCTTTATTAAAGCTTGCATCTCTCCGAAATAAACTTACTTTTGCTTTTCTATTTGTTTCTGTGTGGATAGTTAAAATAATTTACGTCAAGTTTATATCTTTTGGAAGCTACAAAAATATGTCGTACTAGCTATCTTTTTGTCCTTATTCGAGAATGATTTAAATATTATGATTTACTTCAATAGAAATGAGAATCTAATAATGCTTTGTTATAAAGAGCTTTTGTTAGTTATTTATTGTTTTCTCTTATTCACATATTATTTCTATTTTAATAAAGTGTTGCATCCTTTTCTCAAATGTTTGCACGAAAAGCTTAAATTGAATCAACCAATATAACGATATTCACCTAATTTCATCTCATCAGTTTAATAGCTTCATTAACTAATTATGTACATACATCGGAAGCAGTGATAATTAAAGCACTCAGTAAACGTCCCCTTGTTGTCGTACACATCGACAACTTACAAGCTTGAAGGACGTCTCATACCTATTCAGGCTTACTACATCTATAGACAAAATAACATTAAAATGCCCTCTGACACCGGGGTCACACCACCAGTAAGCTAAATTTGCATTCGTTATAATTGGAGCTGTAAATTCTGTTAGCGGTCTCTGGACATGGTATGCACATTTGCAAACGGTGTTCACGGCATCGATTGCTTTTATTTGCGACCTCCTTTCTGTCTGTTACGACTTTCAAGCTTCGGATTTCAAAACTTTATGCGACGCTTTAAAGAAGCAATTGAATAACAAATGTTTTACGATTACAACATCGTATACTCTTCTCATTGAAATATGGAAGTGTTTAGGTGTAATCTCGCTCCTTATGGCAAAATAAAATATTCTCTGCTTTTGTGCAAGGTGCCTGAAAAGAATTTCTTCAATTGATGTTTGTTGCTTTGCGACATGAAAGAAACTAAAGCTGACTTGAATTGGTAGTGTTTGGTGTTAAGCGTTTTACGTTCTGCAATAAAATGGTATATAGCTGAGTTTAATAGGCGCATTTAGTAAATGACTCTAATTACCATTGTGTAGCAAACCCTGCAATACAACGCTTGTGCTAGAAAAATAAATAGAAAAAAGAAAAAACGAAAAACCTATATGTTGAAATTGAAATTAAATCAAAAGGCAAAATTCGTATTCCAATCCTTTTTTTATTTACGATCAAAGGATTGGCACACGAATTTTGCATTTTGATTTAATTTCAATTTCAACATATATACACCAATCCCCTGGGACACTATGTGCTAAAAACCTATATATTATCACCATATCTTCAAGTTTTATCTTGTAATATCTTAAGCTATTGGAGGAGGGGTATAATGTATTTTGGAGGAGAATGCGTTTGAAGTTTTGATATCTATATTATCTCTTAGCATTGTGACCAGTAGATATACTGTGCTACATAAGCAAGTCGATAGATAGATATTATACAGGCTGTTTTTTTATCTTGAAACAACGGAATCTCTCTAAAAGACTGCATCAAATTAAATAAGATTTGTTATAATGTAGGGGCCTCACTGAATGGTGTTGGACTCGATCCCACACTTCACCCCCCAAGTGGGAAGGGGATGATTGTGAACGTCTAGAAAAAATACACAAAAAAGAGAAGCAAGCAAACATGATTTTGTGTTTTTTTTATTTTAAACATCTTGCAGAAGGAACTTCCAGTGTTACTTGAAGACCTTCCCTTGGACGTACGACAAACAATGTGGTTCCAGCATGACGGTTGTCCAGCACATTATTCAAGAATAGCACGAGAAGTATTAGATCGAATAGAATAGAATAGAATAGAATAGAATAGTTTTATTATTGCAGTGTTTCAATACAAATGGAACAATGCAAACGTCAGGTCCAGAACAAAAATTTATAAATGTATATTTGAGGTTAGAAATTCCTCTAAATTGTATGGCTCTATTTCTAGTAATAATTTGTATACATAATTTTTAAATGTTGACAATTTTTTTACAGTTTAAATATGCAATTACAATTTGTTATAGAACCTCAGGCAATTATATTCTAAATTGTTCTCACTTAGTGTGAGTCGATGCCTTTTTAAATCATTTTTAAACCTTGTAGAATACTCATGTTGTAATTCATTATCCTCGAATAAGTATTTGTTTTTAAATAAGAAGATTAGCAATTCAAAAATGTAAATACCATATACAGTTAAAATGTTAGATTGTTTGAAGAATCCTCTGCAAGACTGAGAGTACTCGAGTTTATTAATCACACGTAAAATCTTTTTCTGTATCAAAAAAACTCTGTTTAAGTCACTACCACCACACCAAACAACGATTTCATATTTTATGTTTGAGTAGCACCATCCATAATACATAATACGAAGCACCTGCCAACTTACTATATCTCTAAGTCGACGAATCGCAAAGCAATAGCTACATAGTTTTTTACAAAGTACATTGACGTGATCTTTCCATTTTAAGGTTTCGTCGACTCTAGGACCCAGCAGCTTAACACAAGTGCGGACAGGATATTCGCAGTTATTAATATTCACAGCTTCTGGAAGAGTTTGAAATTTGTTACATTTGAAGAAGATGACATTTGATTTATCGTGGTTAATTTTAAGCTGGTTGATAGTTAACCACTCCTCAATTGTATTTAGATAAGTGCTGCCTAGATCGATAACTTCATCTAGTGTACTACCAGTGATTAAAAAAGTAGTATCGTCCGCATAATTTACAGTTGCAAAGTTACTTATAAGAGAGGTGGGCTTGAGATTATAAATATCATTAAAGTAATCGAGTCTACATTCGCCGATGGATCGGAAGAGGTGGTCCAGTGTCTTGGCCTGCAAGATCGCCAGATCTTACTTCCCCTGACTTCTTTTTGTGGGGCCACTTAAAGTTTATACAGAAGTGCCAACCACGAGGGAAAACATGATTGAGCGAATCACCACCGCTTGTTCAAGGATTATGCCGGAAACACTTCTCAGTTGTGTGCAATCATCCCAATTGCGAATAAATAAATGTATCGAAGTGGAAGTGCACATTTTCGAAGACATTTTCTGAAATGAGTATGATAAAGTAAAGTTCTTCATTGTTGAATAGCTTTTTGAAATGTTAGTTTATGTTAAAATAAAAAAACACAAAATCATGTTTGCTTGCTTCTCTTTTTTCTGTATTTTTTCTAGTCGTTCACAATTATGTTTTTTTGCGATTACAGCGTAATCTGTTACACATCGAAAAAAAAGTTTCAAACCAAAACTATATACTTAATGGCGTAGAATCCGAATCTGTAATACAAAATGGGGGTTCCCATTTAAGATTTCAAAGTTGTCTCCTCTCCCACTCTGGGGGCGTGAGGTGGGGGATCGAGTTCGGCACCATTCAGTGAGCCCCCTACATTATAACAAATCTTATTAAGATCTTTTTTTGATTTGATGCAGTGTTTTAGAGATATTTTCCTTTGTCTCAAGACAAAAAACCCACCTGTATATTAGGCATAAATCAATTAAAAATTGACATCGACATTGTCAGAAAATAACAATATAAATACACGTGTGAATAAATGGGAAAAAGACACTAACTTATATACATACTAAACGAACTAAATTAATTTATCGGTCAAGGAAGAAGTCGCCAAAAGAGCAGTAGCACTTGGACACAAGGTATTATTTTAATTTCGTCTCAAATGTTTTAATATTTTCAATGGCTCTTAAGTCTGTCGGTAGTGCACTATAGATCCTAGCAAGAGAACATATTGGCGAATTTTTATATTAAATAATATTAATATAAAAGTAAGAATAGTATAATGAGAAAATAACAAATTAATGTATTTCTGCTTTTAACTGTAATAATTAGGAGCAATTTTTCCCAAGAAAAATTTTTCTCTTCACGCAGGATTCGAACCTACATCCTCCAGCTTGCCGGACGAGTGCTTTACCAATTAAGCTATTAGAGGACGAGGTTCGAGCGCTTTTACCGAACATATGTCGATATCAGATCTTGAAAGGCCGGCAGTACGACAAATATGCAAAGATTGCAAGTTTTTTACAGTAAGAAAACAAGAAATTAATTTAACTGTAATAATTAGAAGTAATTTTTCCCAAGAATTTTTTTTCTCTTCACGCAGGATTCGAACCTACATCTTCCCGGTTACGGACGTGCTTGCGATTAAGCTATTAGAGGACGAGGTTCGAGCGCTTTTACCGAACATATGTCGATATCAGATCTTGAAAGGCCGGCAGTACGGCAAATATGCAAAGATTGCAAGTTTTTTATAGTGAGAAAATAATAAATGAATGTGTTTCTGCTTTTAACTGTAATATTATTACAGTTAAAAGCAGAAATACATTAATTTGTTAAGAATGCTTATACTTAATGAAAATAGGCCTGCACGAATCCCTTGGTTTAAGGTTGAAAATTAATTTAAGTACTCTCTTCTCAGCGATGAAAACCCGTTCATAGTTAGCAGCACGACCTCAGATCAAAATATTGTAAGCATAACGGAATAAATCATGCCATAATAAATGTTTAAAAGAAGTTCGTGGCTGATCATATGTTTTAATGATTGTGTTATCGCGCAACTGTTTCCATTCATACATTTTATTTACATGGTCCTCAAAGCTTAGACCACTATCAACTATCACCAATAAACCAAATAAATCAATATTTTTGGTAAAATTAATGTCATTGCTAAGAACAATAGGCCTACACTGGGAAAATTGAACAAAAACGGTTTTATTATTGTTTAAAAGTAATCTATTTTTATTACACCAGCTCGAGAACTCAGAGATAGTTCGTTTAATCTTCACACTACGCTCTTCAGAGAGCATAGCGAAAACTGCGTTTTTAGGTCGAAACTATTGCCATCCAGACTTGTGCTGAGGGCATCTCAAACTGCCTGCGCTAGAATGGAAGTGTAGAAACAATCTCCGACAGCCTGCCCTCAAAGCTTTGTGGGTTGTCAGATTTGACATTGAGGTGGTACTGACGTCATAGAAAACTTAAACAGCTGTCGGAACATCCGAAGGTTACATTGAGATGGGTGCCAGGTAACTCAGGGATCAGAGGCAAAGAAATAGCTGACACGCTAGCAAGGGATCCAGAATCGACTGTGGCAGCGAATATGGCAGCATCAAAACATTTGATAGATCCCAACTTGCTGCTAGGCACTGTTCCTTTTGGAATGGATCGCCGGCCCTAGATACTGTAAAATCTCTAAAGGTTTATCCGAACGAGGAAAGACTTCGTAAAGCAGGTTTTATGAGTAAGGACAGATTGAGATGACTTACACAAATCTTAACTGGGCATTGCGCATTAAATAAGAACATGCACCGCATGTGGCTAGTGAACTCTCCCTAGAGGAGGAAACTCCTGCTCACCTTCTTGTCAACTGCCCAGCAGTGGACGGGGAGAGGCAGATACACTTTGGGCTGGATCGGTTGGACGAAGCCAGTATCGGTAAGTTAACTCTCAGCCAGATTGCGAACTTTTTTGATAGTGTGCAACCTAACTGAGAGGGCCGAAATTGACATGGGGATACAATAGGTCTGTCTGGCCGAGTTACATTCTTCGGGTTACACCCGCCCATGGGTGAAAAAAAACTAGGAATCTAGAACTTTAGAAGAATTGTATAACAAAATGTCGACAAATTAGCTTAGACGCTAGAGAGAATGTCTTTAGCTGTCTGTTTTTTTGCCATGAAGTGTATGGCTGATAATTTGAACTTAACAGCTATTTTCATAAATTGTGAAGTAAAATTCTTTAATGAATTCCTTTCCTCTACAGTAAACGTCCTTTTTGGAATCTCAGACACTCATGGGATAGAAACAGTTTACCGTAATTCCTCACTGTGGGGGATAGAATTCGGAAGATAATGGAGTTTTTTCTTCAGTGCTTTGATCTAAACAAATTAACGATGACGTCACTACTCCCGTAAAGATTAAGAGAGGAACTCATTCTTATGTCATAAAAGTACTAAACAAAATTTAAAAGAAAAGCTTGACATGCATTTTCTTAAATAAAAATACGATTCTCCTACAAGCTACAACAACAGTGCAAGAAATTCTGATGGAATGAATGTAAAACCAATTATATATGTACAGTGACCGACATAAATATTGCAACATATGGGAAATTTTATTTTTATTTTATTATTAAGATATTTTAAATTTTTTTGGGGGGGCATAGGTTGTGCATGTCTAGGAACCCCAAAATTTATCTTGACATACGTCACGTGACCACTAGTATGGCGGTAAATTTAAAAAATATGCTATGAATTTCCAAAAAGAGGTTAGATGACAAGATATCCAAAAAAGTTATTTGAAAAAGTTGCTTAGAAGTCAATTCTAAGGCTGAAGATATTAAAAAAAATGAACATCACATTCTTTCCAAATATTGTTTAATTGAATTAACATATATTTTTTTTTTTTTTCGTTTTTAGCAGCTCAACAGCAATAATATTTCTAAATTTGGTTGATCTCCAAACAATTTGTCAATTTTTGTATAATTAACGGAGCGAAAACTGAAAAGTACGTTTTCGGTATGACAAGAGACTGTATATAGTACTAATAAATGAAAGTTCACAAACATTTTCATTCTAAACCACTTAGCAAACATTATTTTTATTGAAAATTGTAATACTTTTTTTTTGTTTTCTGCATTAAAATGGAAACCGTTAGTCCAAAACAGGTAACACTAAATGCGTCCACCGAAGGTATTGAAGTAGATTTTGTAATTAGAGAGCAACGAATAATAAACAGTAGGTAAAATAAAAATAGTACTAATTACTCATTTACCAGAAAATTAAAATAGCTTACTACATTATTTTGTTATTTCTAATTTTAAAGCCTACCTTACTTATAAGAAACAGGATGATGTATGTGCCTAACAAGTTGCTCCATTAGTTATTGTTTAAATGTTTTTGCTTAATAAGTATTTATATCATTAGCTAAAAATACCTTAATCATTTACTTTTATTGAGTTTCACAGAGATTAAACTATATTTTATTTTACCTACTATTTATTATTCCTTGTTTTCTAATATCAAAACCTACTTTAATACCTTCGGTGCGCGCATGTAGTGTTATGAGTTGTTAGTTTTAGACTAACGGTTTCCACTTTAATGCAGAAAACAAAAATGTGTTATGATTTTCAATAAAAGTAATGTTTATTAAGTGGTTTAAAAAATGCTTGTAAAATTTTATTTATTACCTCTAGATACAATCCCTTGCAACAACAACTGTCATACGAAAACGTATTTTTTAGTTTTCGCTGTGTTAATTATCCAAAAATTGACAAAATTGAAATATGTAATTCAATTAATCAAGATTTGGAAAAAATGTGATTTTTAAATTCTTTAAAGTATCTTTGTAAAACGTTTCATACAGCTTCAGAATTGAATTCTAAACAACTTTTTCAAATAACTTTTCTGGATATCATGTCATCTAACCTCACTTTTTGGAGATTCACAGTATATTTTTTAAATTTACCGCCATACTAGTGGCCACGTGACGTTTGTCAAAATAGATTTTGACGTTCTAGACATGCACAAACAATACCAAAAAAAAAAATCCCATATGTTGCAATATTTATGCCGGTCACTGTATAAACAGTAGATTTTTAATTCTACTTACGTTAAATAAAGGAATTACAATCTTATACTATAGCTAGTATCGATTCTATTTCGAATGTGTTTAGAATTTCTGCCAGGAATAAAGTTATTGTTGCGCATAATGGTCCCTAGGTCAAGATCGGTTGGATAAATAATATGTATCCAGAGTAAACTACATGGCTATGTATCTAACCGCCATACAGACACGTCATACAGACACTACATGATGAATGTCTCGCAGAAACCAATTATACTCGACGCTATTAATTGTAATGAATGCATGCGGGTACTAGAATTTCTCGCATAAATACAGTCTTTTGTCAAAATACTATTTTTCATCCTCTCCACATTTCCGTGACAACAATAGACTGCAAATAAGATTTATCATTTCACCGATAATCGCGTCTCCCCAAACTTCGTTCTACTACTGCTACAGACGCGATCTTGTTCATTGGTGAGTATATGCGATGCAAAACAGCATCACTCAAATGTTCTCCAGTGTTCGCTTTGGATTTGGGGTATCGATTGCAAGCGTGCGGGCGCCTAAAATGATGTGAAATTGATTTCCCATCGTGTCGTACTTCGTCTTTCTTCATCCAGCTTTTACAAAACGTAATTAATAGTGTTATGGGCGTATGGCAAGGAAAGCGAAGGGCTTATGTGTGTATCTAAAGGAGTTGCTTGCACAATTTAACGCGCGACATTTTCCGAAAATTAATTTCTTTGCTTATGTAAGCGACGTCTATTCAAATTTTAATGGCGTGGAGATAAGTAATTCACATTATGTAGGTGCCTTGAAGATTGAAATTTAGTCTGGAGTACTTAATCACGTGGAATGTATTTCTCAGAAGATATCAGTTAAATTGCATAAGTGTCTTAATATATATTCATAATTTTTTGTTTGTTTAATAAATGACAAAATAATTTTTTTGATGAAATTTTGTTCTTACCCGACAGTGTATGTAACTAATAATGCCATTTCTAATGTTATGTAATTAAAAAGTGAAAAGCCATCTTGTCAGGGTTCGCTCAAGATGAGATGGTTAGTGGCGGCTATAAGTTCGTCATCTCTGCTTAAAACCGGAGCAGGGTGAATGAAGACCGTTGCCGTGAACCACTCCCCTCTCGCCCGAGCTGTCGTGCCGTGGCTAAGGGCTTGCACAGGGTTCTACAACGATGCCAGTTGCTGCTTTCGACTACCGAAAGCCCAACTGTTAAACCAGGTCCCAAAAGGGATGAGGGGTCTTGGCTTAACGGCACGGACCGAGAGGAGACAACATCAACAAAAATCTAAATCCTAAGGTGGCGGACTAGGCTGATGGGATGCGTGGCTGGATAGAAGAGCAGTCTACTAGTCCAACCTTGGGGCATCTGGCGCATTCCACTGCATGTAGCCTTACCTCTGCATACGGGGCTCCGTGGAGGTGGACCTTTTCTTCCCTAGCTACTCGTGGGATCAACCATGGAGGAAGGACGTTTATTAGCGGGACGACACCGCTAATAAACAGGAATTAGAGCAGGACCTCCATAAGAAGCCTTCCACTTCTAAAGCGAGAGTACCTCACAAGGAAGGAACAAAAGGAGGAGCAAAACGACTGTAGCAGATTGGGGAACAGGATGGCATCCATCCCCTCTCAAACTGCGTAACACTGTGCAACTCAAGGGCGTTGCACCTGGGAGCACGTGAAATCGAAGAGGGAGGGAGACTTACCTAACCTGGGGCTTTCTGATATCCTACACTTTCTGAAAGGAATAGGATTGGAAGATCAGCTGTAAAACAGCAAGAACAGGGAACACAATAGATCTTTTAGGTCGCAGTGTAATATCATCCTTGCAATATACAGGGTGTATCAAATAAAAAAGTAAATTTTGCTTGGGTGTTAACTGCACGACATATAAAGCACAAACCAACCGAAACCAGATTTCATCATTAAAGAATAAAAAAAAAGTAAAATTTAGAGCCAAAAATTCTTTAGTCCGGGCCTGATGCAAGGAAGCGTCATATTAAGCACCCGCTAAACGTGGTATTATGTATAAATACATTGCACTCATTTAGTATTATTCGTAATGGTATGCTGTAAATTCATTTAACGTCATTCTGAATAAATAAAGGCCAATCGGCCAGTGTGCCCTTGTAAAAATAGCAAAACTGAGGCATTTAAATTTCTTCTTTTTATAAAATAAACATTCCGTTTTTGTTAAGAGCATTCTACGTAAGTCTACAAAGTATTATTTTGAATATCCTGATAAGACGTTCGAGTTTCACCGGATATGCGACTTCAGTAGTTACAAAAAATGTAAATATTGTTCTTTTGCTTTGTCGACTCGAGAGTTAGTTCTTAATAAACGGTACCACATGAATCTGAGTTATTTCTTTTGGATTTATTTAATCAAAATAACGCAAAATGAATTGAATCGAATTACACAGAAATAAATGTAGATACAGAAAATTTGCAAACACGCCTTTTTACTATGATGTCGCGCGAAAATGAATCTATACATTCCCGCGCTTTTGCCGATGCATCAAGCTTCGATTTTCTTTATGTGAAATCATGATGATCCTGAGAAGGATCGTTTTTTTCGAGACGGGAAGAATTTAAGTGGAATGTTCGAAGTGGCTTGCACTCTAAGCGGCGATCCACACAAAACTAACAGCGGTAATGGCTGAATGATAGTGGTATGTGGGGGTATACTCGGGACAGCATTTAGGTTGGGCACAGGTGCGGCTGTAGCCCACAGCATTTATAAAATATTTTTTTTCTCGTTAATGCTTACAGATAGACCCCCTGTGCATTAAGACTTTTTGATTGTATATGATTACAGCTGCTACATATTTTTAAATTTATCTCTATATCTGACACACATTGTATACATACATACAAGTACAGCTTTTTTTCGAAATATTAAGCATATTAATATAGATTAATATTTAAGTTGTAGAAAATTACAAACAAAAATGGAATTTTCTGAGGAAGATAATAAAATTAGCGGAACGTAAACAATAATTTATTAAATTAATATGAATTCTCATTAAATATGTAAAAAAATAAGTTTATAAAAAAGCTGCTATCTCAAGAAGGAAGAAACCTTATATGACAAAATCATTATTGTTTTATCTTGATATAAATCTTTAGTATATCTTTTTATTTTATATAGAGATTACGTTTATTATATGACAAAATTTGATGTTGAATGTTGATTTGATTATTTAGTTAAATTTAACAACGTTATTAAATTTTGTATTAAATAAATTTCTGGAAAAAATATTGTTGTATATCTGCTTTATCATTAGCTGTGTCTTCATGTTTATAAATTTGAATTCTTTCGAGTGTGTTAAGTGTTTTTAAATCTTGTTCATTTTTAAAGTTGTTATATATATTGTTAAATCAAAGGTATGACTTTGAGTTATTTCATAATTTTTTAAAGCTGTAAGATTTTGGTTTTTCAATTTTTGATTTTAATTTTGTATAGATTTGGTTTTGTAGTTTGTCATTATTTAAATAGGCAGTTTTGAAATTATATGGTTCCTAACTTTGATTATTTTTTGGGATAAATGTTTTACATAAGGAACTTTTTATATATTTTGTGTTTGATTATCATTTATACATTTTTCTTCTTTGAATATTTTATTGACAAGAGAATTTCAGTTTGTTTTAAAATATCTTATGCTTTACTAATAGCATCAAATTATCCTAGAATAATAGAAAAAGAAATTTTAAATTTAAAACATAGATTTCGAAATAATTTTCTTCAAAATTCAATTTTACTTCAAAAAATCTAATTCATACCATTCAATATTAAAATTTACAATTGATATGAAACAAGAGCATTATCGTTTTATACATCAAACTCTTTAAAATAACAAAATTATAACTAAAAACTATACTAAAGAACTTTGGGCGTTTTCTAAATTTAAATTTTCACAACCTTCTCCACAAAAACTTAGCGTCATTATTAATTGCTAATGCTATATTCACTAGTCTTTCATGGAAGTCTGGTCAAGTTTTATTGCATTCAACTATGATGGTCTTAATGTGTATGCATCCTAATCACACCTGCAACTTAAATAAACAAAGTATTAGGCTCAGAAATTGGAATTAAATATGTTATGACACGGAACACAAAATCGCATATGCACCGAATTATCGGAAATCTGTGTGTTGGAGACGTCGTATTAATAGGACTAACAATAAGCAAGGAATGCTTTATTGGGATTTTAGTTTCTCTTTGAATATAATTATGACAAGTTGTGCAATAAGTGCATAAGAATCATATCTTACTTACTGCGGTGATGTAACGGGCGCGGGTTATTTATCTGGAAATATTGGGGTGGTCAGCTTAAATACTATCCTGAATTCTCCTTACACTGAACCAACGGAATCAATGTGGAAACGCCCGGTAACGAAGGGTAACGCATGCTTTTTTCGAAAGCTGAATCGGTCTCCGCGAACTAATTAATTCAAAAAGACAAAGTCAAGGGTTTTTATAAACTTTTCCGCGTTTTCTCCCCCTGTTACTCTGCGCTCTCGCTACTCGAATCTACTTCTCTCTACTAGAGGGCACAAGAATGGCGGTTAGCGTTGTTTTTCTGATCTTCAAACGCCCTTACGGACCGCATCGTGGGATTTGCTGGTCAGCAATTGTTGCTTACAATGGACAAAGCGACAGATAACATTAATATAAATATCGCAATAATAATCTTTCCATTTCCTGTGGAGTAGACGTTGCTACAGCAAATGCCACAGTACTTATCAACAACGTAATAATACAATGAATTTAAATACCTTATATTATACCAAATGGAATTTCGAATTTTTACAGTGCTAATAACTTTCAGAATACTTAATATCAATTTATTACGGTTCGCAGACGATAGACTGTAATTTACTAATTTCATTATATATGCTCTATAACCATCAAAGGCTTTAAACGACGAGTTTCTACTTACTTTTGAATAAATCCACGTCTGGTCTTTGCCACTCAATTCGTGTGATGTATACGATTTTCTCCACCAAGCGTTTCAGACTTCGTTATTATCGGAATCTTAAGTCGGTTACGCCATGTCAATACTTCAACTTTTCTTTATATGCGAAGTAGTAGTCTGCTTCCTTTATGAGCTGTAATCTGAATAGAACGTATTTTATATTAAGATCATAACATAATTTGAACAACAGTACTCTTATACGCAAAACAATTTTATTACTTTCACTTTAGGCGCTCGGAGTTTTAATCGAAAATAAAGCTTTCTGGAAGTCAATTAATGCCTTTATTATACTCTTTCGTTTCACCATGATGTTCATACGTCGTAATATACGCAGAGCGCTATACAAGATAACCCTACGGAATATTGGAGATCCATACATTCTAAAACCGGGAATCAGTAAATTCCTAGTGCTCTGAAGGGCTTTGAAGGAAGTTTGCTAAATACTTCCCATTTATTGTTAAATTGCTAGTTTCTCGGAATCCGTCTAATACTTAATACAGTGGTTCTCAAACTTATTTAGACACTGTACCCCTTTTTACCCACAAAACATTTTAGGTACCCCTTCTCAGTTACCGGTACTAAGTAAACTATAATTAAAATATTAAACAAATCTTAAAGCCTTCTATGTAGCATAGAAGTATAGTGTTAACCTTTGAAACTGAATTACGCATCATGTTTAAATAAAACAAAGAGATATTGTTTACAAACATTTTTTATTACATTAAAAACAAACACACACAAAATTTAAAGAACAAAAAGCGCTTACTTTCAAGAGATTAGTGAGAAGGGTGAGCTTTTTTCCCTTTGCACAGTTTATCAAAATTGGGTTTTAACTTGGTTAAATACAATCTTAAATCATCTTCAACATTTAATTTGTTTCTAGATTATTTTTAAGATAGGTTAAACTTGAGAAACCTTTTCACATAAATAAGTGGTGGAAAACCCAACAGAAATTTAACAGCAGTGCTTGACAGTTCTTTGTATTCCTTCCCGAATACCGATCCAGAAATCTAACAATGTAGTACCAGCAGTCAAATATTGTTTTTTCAACGTGGGATCACATGATACTTCAATGAGGTGTTCCTTTTGAAAGATAGTCAGGTTAGTGTCCATAGCATCAGCATTAAAGGGGTCACGTATCCAGTCATACTGTTTCTCCAAAGATGGAAAGTACTCTCTTATGCGGATCTTCAATGCATTCAAATGCTGGCCCATTTGAGTCTTGAGTTCAGTGAAATCAGATATGTTTTTCTCATTATCTTGTGTAAAATGTAAGTAATCTTTCAAACGGCTCGCAGTTGTTATTTTCTATTTGTTTTGCCCAGAGAATGATCTTTTTTACCATTGCATCAGTTTTCTTTTCTATATTAAAAATATCAGAAACACTGCCTTGCATGATAAATTCCAGATGTTGAATTTTCCAAAAATATCACTTAAATAAGCCAACTTCAAAAGCCAATCAAAATCAGTAAGTACAGAAGACAGATGCGATTTGTGTTCGGTAAAAAAATTATGTAATTCGTTGTGGAGTTCAAATACACGGACAAAACATTTCCCCGAGAAAGCCATCGTACCTCAGTATGTAGCAATAAGTTCTCATGGAGGCTCCCTATATCCTGGCATGGAATTTTAAAGTAACGAGATTTTAGGGTCCTAGTTTTTATGAAGTTCACAATTTTCACACTCTGATCAAGGACATCTTTAAGTTCCTCAGGGAGGTGCTTAGCCACCAAAGCCTCTCGGTGAAGGACACAATGAGTGAAACTTACACTCAGTTGAAACCGTTTTAATATGGCCTGCCAGCCCTGTGAATGTGACCGCTCATAGCCTTAGCACCATCCATACACACTGACACACAGTTTTTTCCACTCGAGCTGGTTTTCGGAAAAAAAAGAATCTAACAAATTAAAAATATCTTCACCTTTTGTCGATGTTTTAAGTGTCTTACAAAATAAAATATCTTCAAATATTTCATCTTGAAAAAATGCCACGTACAAAAACGATCAGTTGGGCTAGGCCAGCGACATCCGTGGTTTCATCGAGTTGTATATCAAAGCAAGGACTAGCTCGAATTGCTCCAACAAGTTGTTCTTTTGTGTCATACGCCATATCACTAATTCTCCTTGAAACTGTATCATTTGATAATGGAATTGCTGTAATTCTTTTTGCCTCGTTCTCTCCAAACATACAAGAAACAAATTTCTGCTGCGGCAGGGAGGATTAGGTTTTCGCCAATAGTATGGTTTTTACCAGACTTCGCAATTAAATGAGTAACTTTGTAAGAAGCTTTTAGAGCACTTTCATTTTGTTCTGCACCAGAAAAGTGTTTTATCGTGTTTTTCCTACTTTTCAAATCTTTCCAAAGGACGTTCAAAGTACCGTAACTCCTTTTGACTAAGTTCTCATGTTTGCTTTTAAAATGGCGTTTTAAAAGAGAAGGTTCATAGAATTGTTTGATAAAATTTCTGAACAAACAACGCATTGTGGATTAGGCTCGTCTGAGCTTCCAGTCCAAGTAAAATCTAATTTTAAGTACAACTCGTCATATTTTCTCTTTTTACTTTTATATTCATTTGCCAGTTTTTCGGGTTTTTTTATTTTTTCCTTGTAACAAGACGTTCAGGTTTACTTTCATTTTGTGAAGTTGATGGCCCAGAATTTTGATGCAGATCTTCATGAGGCCTTTTCCTTAGGAGCCATTTATCCACTGTTAATTTTTATTGTAAAATTCACTTACGTGGTACCTGACTCAGTTTTCAAACAGATGTCCGTAAACGTGTTTCAACAAGATTGAGTGTCCGCAGAATAACACAACACACCACAAAAATAACACAATACTGAGAGCGAGCTTGTAATAACAGGCAATGCTACTGCAGTGCAGTGACACGAGTGATTGGCCGGCCACACAGCCCCACTCTGATGACTAAGCCCTTAGTGGCGCGCGCACGTCAACGTGTCCATACGTGTCCCGGGTTGTTTTATTTTATTGTTGGCCGGCCGCGTACCCCCTTAAAATTTTCGCGTACCACAGTTTGAGAACCACTGACTTAATACATCTAATTCTGTCTCTTAATTTATAGGCAATCTTTCAACTGATATACCTCTATTACTAAAGGTGATATACTTGATTCATTAAGAAATGAAGGTAAGATGGAAGCAATGAAGTATCCAATGTTTCATCTTGAAAGATTTGGCATATGCTTCTATTGATTCGCTTCATTAGCTTTTTGCGCTGCCTACTGGAATTTTTATTTTCCCAAAGAGGGCGATAGGCACTTGCTTAATAACTATTGGCCTATTGCAATAATTAAGAACGTTGCTAAGGTATTCAAGAGAGGTCTGTATAATTGCATCCACCAGTTGGTTTATCCCCTCCTAACGGCTAGCCAGCATAATTCTATTACTAAAAGATCCACCACTACCAACCTGGTCGAGTTTACTTAATTTCACGCTAATAACATCAATAATAACAAACGAACGCAAGTGGTTTACACTAATTTCACTAAGGCATTTATCAGTGTTGATCACTTCTCACTTCTGCGTAAGTTTAATCATCTCAGACTTTCCTTGTCTTTAGCTTTCTTGTTTTTGTTCTATTTATTTATTTAAACAGTATGTCAAGTATGTGGGTCATGAGTCCAGATGCTCTTATTCCACCTCTGGCGTCAAGAAACAAACTTAGTCCCCTTACTGTCTTAATATTTTATTATAATTTGCATGTATTATATATTAACCCTGTCACAAATTATCGTCTGCGGATGATTTAAAGATTTATGTCGAGGTAGAGTTCTGAAATACCTTTACTTGACGCAACACTTCACTTACCCTACACAAGGACCCAGTTGTTTTGTGCTCACAGGGTGACCTTAAATGTCTATTTAATACAGGGTGATTTTTTTTTTTGCATTATTTGTATGGGGATCTCAAAAATCATTTAACCTAATGCACATCTCTTGCATATGCAATCTTGTGCACTTTGATGTGTTGATGTTGAGGGATTCTGAATAACAGCAGCTAAAACATTCATCTACGAGTTATCATCAATATTACTCTTATTCCTGCGTTTTACAAAATTTCGAAACTCTTTTAAATTGGTATATAAATTCTTGAAGGTAACGGCTTAACGATGGTTGAGGGAGATCAAAATACTATAAAAATGGCGTTCGGCGGCTTGTTGACTATTTTTGTTACAAAGAATGTAACATTCGATCATAGTTTCAAGTTTCTCGCGATTTGTATATGCCATAACTGACTTTGTAAAGAAATCAAACCATCAAAGAACTGTCAATGGTGAAAAACTAATATTTCAATTGTTTATATCGCGTTTCCGTGGCAAGGCACGATTTATGTTAAACATAATAATAGTGTACTATGCTGTAATTTATAAAAATTAAGAAGATAACGTTGTTTGGCATTAAATTCCCTAAAAACAATATTCATTTTCATATTTTTTTTTTCTGTCTTTACAAATAAAGGAGTTACAGCACTGAAAAAGTTTTGGTGAATTTCAATTTTTTATCGCAAATGTCCAAAACCATGCATTTCCTTAAATGGACAAAAGCGTGGCTGAATTAGGCTTATAAATATGCAAATCTTTCTCCATTTGACCCAATACGTATCTCTTATGATTTTTTGAGGGCCTCATACAAATAATGAAAAAACTCATCCTGTACATTACATAATAGAATTCATTCTATACCTTAACTTCGTGAAATCAGTTTCACTGTACCTCGCCTACCAGCTAGATTCTCTATAACCTTATACTGTTAACAAACACTAACATGTTACTAAATTCACCCTTACATCAAATGTGTTCTAGATTTCATTTTCTGATGTCATTGTTGACATTCACTTTGTCCTCATAGATAAATAAATATCAGCCGATTATCCATTATCAGCACTAGCCTAAATCGTTCTGTAATATTTAACTTAATTTTAATCCTTAAATATCTTTTTGCTTTCTTGTTATTCAACTATATTTGAGTTAAATACTTTTCTTTCTAAGAGATCTATTCATACAATACATATACATAATATACAGGGTATTCCACGTAACTGGTTCATTAAAAGTTTATGATGTTCTATTATTTACTTATATTTGAGATTTTGGCACCAGTATCTGTTCGATTGGAACTATAAATGCAAAATACCTTAACCAAAATATCACTTCCGGTTGACCGGAAATGGATGTCAACTTTGTTATTTTAAATAGAATGATCTAATTTTTTATTCATTTTTGGATTCTACAACTATAAATACGTCAGTTTTCATCAGCTATTCTTATAGCTACATGTTGTCGTTTTTGAGTTATTTAAGTTTTTCTTTTTTTTTTAGTCATAATCATTGCATCATTGAGAAATTAATATCTCTGTTAATTCTACAAGTAGAGACTCCAAATTTGCTATGTTATGAATGCAGATATTACTCTAAGAAACGGTAAGCACACTTTACATTCTAACATACAGGGTGTTCAAAACTGAGGAACAAAGTGACATATTTTCAAATGCAGAAAACTCAATTTTTTTAAATAGAACACCCTGTATTTTAGTTCGGAATTAGGAAGTAAATATCATCCCCTATCACTTTATATGAGCATTCCCTATACCTATCTTTAATAGATTTTAAGATATGAGCGACTTTTTGTTAAACAGACTAAGTATTCTTTTTTTTCAAATAGAACACCCTGTATTTTAATTCGGAATTAAGAAGTAAATATCATCCCCTGTCACTTTATATCAGCATTCCCTATACCTATCTTTAATAGATTTTGAGGTATAAACGACTTTTTGTTGAACAGACTAAGTAGCCTTTTCTTTGCGTGTTTGTAGCTAGCTTTGAATGGGATTAATGTCAAATTCATTGACTAACCAAAAGTGTTTATGTATATCATTGTAATTACACTTTCGTACAACGCAATATTAATAGAAATGACTATTCGAACAGACATTCTTGTATGGTTATTCAAAAATACTACATGAATTTGACGTGAATCCATTTCAGAGCCAGCTAGAAACATTTAAAGATAGGGCTACTTAGTCTGTTTAACAAAAAGTCGCTCATATCTCAAAATCTATTAAGGATAGGTATAGGGAATGCTCATATAAAGTGATAGGGGATGATAGTTACTTCCTAATTCCGAATTAAAATACAGGGTGTTCTATTTAAAAAAAATGAGTTTTCTGCATTTGAAAATATGTCACTTTGTTCCTCAGTTTTGAACACCCTGTATGTTAGAATGTAAAGTGTGCTTACCGTTTCTTAGAGTAATATCTACATTCATAACATAGCAAATTTGGAGTCTCTACTTGCAGTATTAACCGAGATATTAATTTCTCAATGATGCAATGATTATGACTAAAAAAAAAGAAAAACTTAAATAACTCAAAAACGGCAACATGTAGCTATAGGAATAGCTAATGAAAACTGACGTATTTATAGTTGTAGAATCCAAAAATGAATAAAAAATTATATCATTCTATTTAAAATAAGAAAGTGGACATCCATTTCCGGTCAACCGGAAGTAATATTTTGGTTAAGGTATTTTACATTTATAGTTCCAATCAAACAGATACTGGTGCCAAAATCTCAAATATAAGTAAATAATAGAACATCATAAACTTTTAATGAACCAGTTACGTGGAATACCTGTATATACTTTATTGTCGCTGTTGTCTTGTAAGTGGATGATTTCTTTGGAGTAGCTTAATAAATTATTATTATACTAAATGTCATATGTGTATGATGTATGTAATATCAAAATTATTTAGATATATTGTGGTGATTTAAAGGATTGATATTATTTAATTGTACCGTTATTAGCTTTACTTTTATTTATTTTAAAATAATAAAAATGATACAACAAAAAAGAATATAGTGATAAGTGATGTAGTGATGCCTTTGCATCTGGCGAGTCATTCAAGGGCATTTTCCTTCAGAATGTTCCCTTCAGCAGGTAAAGATGATCAGTAGTGAGATATCTGCACATTGAAATCAAATATTAGAACGTAAATATTAAATACTTATCACAGATTTTGACAGATCAAAGTTATATCGATTTCAGTTCGAAACAACATTTTCATTTTTTTACAGTGTATTTATTTTGATTAAATCTAGTTTAATAAAACTTTTATATGTATTTATAATCCAAGTTCTTTGATATGTCAACAAGGAGAGGGAAAATCACTGGGATTCGGTTTAGTAAAAAATTGACGTGTATACGAGGTTGCATACTCCTTGTACTATTAATATTTTTAAATTCTTAGTTAAGTGTAGTAATATGTTGTAGATTCCTAAAAATATTTTTTTTATGATATACACACGCATACTTTATTTTATAGTGGATTTAAGGTGATGTCAGAATTTTGCAATAATTATTTAATTCAATTTAGTTTCATAACATTTCATAGTTCCCTTTGGTCACATGGGCATTCTTATATGTTAACTATCCAATATTTCCCCCATATCAGTGAAATTAACGAACTTTTTCGAATCAGTTGCACTCGTGCGAAGACAATCGCAATCGATGTCTGTTAGAAAATTTCTATTCGAATGCAATTACTAGCCAACCTCCGTGGGAGACGGGCGTGTCTCGACTAATTTTATAAATTTCAACGGCTGTTCCAATAAAATCCTCTTTATTCCAAATACCAACTCAAAATAAATGACGGTTATTTCTAAACAGAGCATATAATATTAGTATTACATCCACAATTTAGCCATATAACCATTGGGTAATTTTCTCCAACGACGATATTCCCGAGACGTGTTCCTGGCTATGAGCCTTTTTCCATAATTCGAAGTATCAGGGCCTCATTCAACGTCCCATTCCAAAACTGATGAGCGATGCTTGCTGATCTGCTCCGTCCAAAGATATTCTGCGTCTATATCAACCTAAAAATACGCGTATTATTTTAATTCTTATCTAAATTTTAATATACTTGCAAGAAATTTTGTTTTAGTACCCAAAATTTTGGGTTAGAAAATTTTGTACACAACCGTCAACTAGTTTGCTGGCATTGGTGGAAATTTTTTATAATATTGAATTATATACCCAGTAATTTCTACTACCAAATGTTGCATATGCTAATCTGCCGGTCATTTAAGCATAAAATCACTCAGATAAATGTCTTTTAAAGACGCGGGAATTTTGAAAATTAATATTAAACGCATTAATAGTCTTTGATTAAAATATATTGCAAAACTTGAAATAAACATTAAAAAACGTATTTGTTACTAAGTAAGCGAACCCATTTTATTTACCCGAGATATTTACATTCTTATCTGCGTTGTTTTGCACTGCTATTTATTTCGAACCACATTTTAAAGTAAAATCTCATTCGTCTCCATTTAAATGTTTTCTTTATCACATCGAGTCGATCAACATCAATCATATTGTTTTTTTTTTATCAGAGTCTCATCACACAATTTCACGTAACTTAACCACTTTAACATTGAATAGCGTCCCCGGTTATACTAAAAATTAAAAATCTTCCTATTCGTTATTTTTTTAATATCATAGCGTCGTCCTCTAGGCTATTGCAGTCAGAAATTCTCGCCCCGCATGCCATCTGGCATTTGAGATTATGATTAAAAAATAATAAAATAAATGACACCAGGATGTTTATAATTTTACTAATTTAATTGCATTATTTTTAGAAATTATTTTTTTTCTTCATCTGGGCTCTGTGCCACCTCCTAGCATTACAATATATTATGGCTAAAAATAATTATCTGCCAATTATGTTAGTAAAAAATAAAATATTAATTATTGAAGGGATAAAAGAAAAAAATTAGGGATTTAAATTGTTTGAAGAAACAATGAAACGTAACAAATTATAACGAAATATGAGAAGACAATCAAACTGCAGTTTTATTTAATACCCTACTACTCAACATAAAACTGAGATTTATTGTTACTTAAAACGGTGAAATTATAAATCTCACAAACAAATACCGAGCACGTAATAATTCAGTGGTTATTGTGACAATTTGATGTTATATAACTAAAATGACTTTCAGTACGCATTTTACTTTATTAAATTTTGAAATGAACTATCAATGAAATATTATGTTTATTTAATCAACTAAATTGAATATTAGGATTTACGGACGCCACCAACAAACAAATAACTTTCCACACCACTTACATACATACTTAACGTTAACAATACTAGTTATAACAGAAAAACACCTTTCATAATACATTTAGGGTCCCATTGGCCGAAATAAGTTACTTGTTGGCCACCCTTTTTTTAAACTTGAATTTATACTTTAAAACACGTTGTATTAAATTAACTTTTTAGTATGTGGTGGCAGTATTATCATAATATATTCCATAGCGGCCTCAAAATAACAAAAAACCGTTTTTACAGACCTTAGGTAATTACCACCTAACAACGTCAACAAACGAGTACGTTGTAGGTCTCCCATTTCCTTTTTGATTTAAACTGACAAACTTTCCTCATTAGTTTTTGCTTTTTCCATTTGTTCTCAGTTTACTTTATTCCGTAGTAGTATGGCTGAGTTTTCTATTTTTATTCACTATTGTAGCGTCGATGGTTCCTATGTACTGCCTTTGTAGTGGTGATGTAGTTTTCCCTTAGGAGTTCGCATTTCCTAAAGAACTTTTACCTCGTTACAAAGCAGCCTGTTGTCCTTTGAACTCATGTCGCCTGAAATTTAGTTTAATGTCGAATCGATTACCTTCCATTAGTCCATTTACCATGTTATACATTAAATTTCCGTTATTTTTTTAAACGTTATATCTTACGTAAGAATGTGATTTGATTTGCTATTAGCAGGAGTTTTAGCGTTTACACGAAGTGCAAAAGAATGATGAAGAAGCGGTTGAGTATTTGTGAAATAAAAAAGGTCGAATTGGATTGAAATTGTTATACAGAAAGTGGGAAAAGTTACAAATTTACAAAGTTAATGACAAGCTATTCTAGGACATGTACAGTGCGCTTCTTTTCTAATGTCTTCCTCTTACGGCTATGTATCTACACTTTTTAATACACGCTCTAAGTCGTGTATTTTCGGTTTCGCATGTGACAGATATGAACATTATATTATATATTTACCTTCTTCAATTGCATGACGACGATTTGTAAATACTGTAGTTTTTAGTTGTGGATAAATGAAATCATCCATAATTATAATAATCCATAAAAAGTCTTTCTAAGTACTATCCGATTATCAAATAATTCATGCAATAATTCTATCGTTTCCATTGCCTTACGGAGTATTGCATTATCTTGTTGGAAATATTCCTCGTGGAGTTCATCATCATGTAATTGATTTAAAAATGGTTGTAATAAATTATTACGATTTCGTTCGGCATTTGTGGTATTATTAAAGAATATTGGACCAATAATACGTATGTTGAAACTGCAAACCAAACGCTTATTTTTGGAGAATGTAAGGGTGTTTCAAGAATTTCATGTGGATTTTCAAAAGATCAGATGCGCGTCCATGCTTTATCCGAGAAAAAGAATTAATCAAGAACGTCGTCATTATTAATCGTGGCCAAAAACTATTCACAGTAATTAAGTCGGGTTTCATGATCAATGGGTAAAAGCTCTTGTACGGAATCAAACTTGTATGGAAATTTTGGTAGATCTTTTTTGAGGATTGTATATATGCATGTTCCACATGAAGGTTATGTTTGCTGTGAAAGCTTAGGAATCGATTTCTTAGGTAATTGAAACTTTGATGATTTATTGTAAATATTTTTTTGAGTGTCAATAAACCAATACAGTAGACATAACAGATATAGTTTAATTATCACTACCAACATGATGTTTTTAATAAATAAAATCATAGCTTGCTAGAAGGTAAATTTAAGTGATTATATTGTATTTTATAGCTGGAAGAATGTTGTTGAGATAGCCGAAACGTCCTTTATAAATGAAAATATAGTATGATAGAATTTTGGTTTAAAAACGCTCGTTTCATTGAATTTGATAAGAGTGTTTACATTTAATTAAAATTGAAAATAGAACAACCTACTAAAACAATTAAAAAAGAAAACGTGTTACAGCAGCAGAGAAACAAGAAGTAACGATAATTGAGTTAATTAAATCAAATTAGTGTCTCTGTAGTAATAAACTGTGAGCTAACGATTTGCTTATTCTATTTTCATCACATGTAAAGCATTTCTGTTGGGGGTATGGTGATGTATATAATTTATCAAGGATAGCTACTTTCTGTTCCAATTTTCACGGTTCTAATTAGTGGTACCTTAAGAGAACACATTCCTAGAGCATAATGATTTAGGCGCCCCAGACAAAATTAGAGATCTTACATTCATCTAAACACCTGCAGTGGTAGCTTGAAGACAAAAGCAAATTGAAACTGAAAATAAATTAATCTGTATGCGTAGTTGGAAACATAATTGATAGGGTAAAAATAATGATTAGCCTGTGTGTTAAGCTTATCTGTTAATAACATTTATTGAATTTTGCTTTTTTTAAGTCCTAAAAAGTGACTCATTGTCCCTTCATTTAAAATTAAAAAAAAAATGGAGTGCTTTTTGTTTAGTACTTTTTTATTGGTGCTTTTCCACCTGAATACACATCGCAGTAATGGTATCGCTTTTAGGACTGATTTCTGCTTTTAGATAAGTGCGTGTATGACCAAGAGATATTTTTGGAAACCTATATATAAATGCTTTGGAAGCATACTTTCAACTATATAATTTGGGTTATTTAGTTTCATTAAGTCTTTCATCTTAAGGGCTGTATATACTAGTTATTAATAACTTTAATAAGGCAAGTTGGTGCAAGTGTATTTTGGGGGAAAATGTCTGCAAATCATTTTTAATTGCAATTAGCTGCTAAGGGTTTACTGCACATCTGTTGCATATACATATCTGTGGTGATGTTATAATATATATTTATGGTGTACCAGTGAAAGTCTTTACGAAGAGGGATTAGGTTTAAAGTTCTACTCATAAATTGAACCTAATGCGGTAAATTTGTACCACCAACGTGGTCTACCAAATTTATATTCGAAGTTCCTGGGCAACCACATATTTAGTGAAATGGGAAAGAGTCATTCTTCAAGAAAGGGTGATGTGGAGCTACTTTAGGGAGCAGAATCTGTGATTAGCATAACTAAACCGTAAGTTAATTATTAGGCAAATTAGAAGGCGTTGCTAACGATATGTATGTCAACAAGCTTTGGATTGGCTAGAATTTTGGAGTCCTTTTTATCTATAGCAAATGTATATTGGCTTAATTGTTATTTGCTACACAAAATTATAAACCATAGTCATTTGGCAAATTTCTTCTGCCCCTAAAGAAATATTCTATAAAATCGTAAATATTATGAACCGTACCTCAAAGTCGAGCGTAGTTTATCCCACCTACATTACATATTATTGATAAAACGCCCTTCATTAATGATCGAAAAAATAATACAACTACGACTAATCGAGCAACATTTTATTTTTTTAACAAATTGCCCTAAGAATTTGAATTGCAGCAATAATTGAAAGAATTGTAAAAGTAAGAGCTTTCCATGTTCTTAGTTCAACTTCATTCAGCATGTTTACAAATTTGCCATCTTTTATAAATTCTCTTGTTTGCGGTCTCATAAATATACTAGTGGTAATAGAACTATATTTTTAGACTCAATCAGCGGTTCGTTGATAATACTTCTTACAGCTGGAGTTAATGCTTGATCTAGTGACTGTTTGTTCTGCATCCAGTGATGATCTTGTGTACGGCTGTCCTATTCATACAGGGAACAGCAGTATTTTGTATACCACAGCTGTAACCCAAGAAGAAACCACGTTTAGATCTTCACAGATTGACCACTCATAGTCCATGTATCAAATGTGTTCTTGGAGATATCCCATATTCTATTCATTTAAACGGCATGAGCTATAAACTGTAAATTGGGATACTGCACATTATACTTCTACTTTAGTTTGATGCCTTGTATGTTACGCACCCAAATGTAAGAAACTGTGGTATGATCTTAAGTCTTGAAACATATATATTAATTCTTGGAGGGAAACAAAGATTTGCTGGATTGTAAAGTACCCCATATCTAATTCTTAAGGAAAAGTAAGCAAGTTTTCAAACATTAACGTCACAACTTTGTTTACTTAAGGTGAAATAAGGCATACTTGGTTTGAACTAATTGTTTACAAATGTAATCAATAGGTCTTTCCGATTTAAATAGCAGTCAAGAATTTTCTCAAGTATCTTCACGTTGCTGTCTAGATTTACATAGGGGCTACCTAATTGACTAATGATTAAGGAAGATGAAATGCTATCTGCAAACGATACTATATCGGTTTTGTTGTTATTTAACATTATTTTGTTTAACTTGAGTGAGTTTTGCCTTAGATTGTGTTCATCAGAAAAAGCAATAATTAAAATGATATCATCAAAAATAAAGTCGGGTCTAACATGGAATCTTAAGGAATTCCTATATTTAGAATTGCCAACTTGAATTCGATATCATTGCAAGCAACCTTCTGAAGACGATTTGATAAATAGCTGTTAAACAATGTCTTGGCTATTGCTTTTACTCCAAATTTGTCTAACTTAGAGTATGCTGAAATTTATGCAGTCAAACGTTTTCGCTCAAAGAATCGAAAGCTTGATATATTTGAAAGTTGAAATAATATACATTATAGAAATGCCTTAATCCTTCTTATTATAAGTCCACGATTGCCTGTTATGGGTACAAAGTATAGACATTGAGCGAATAACCACACTTACATCTTTAATTTTGAACATCTACGTCAATATATGCATATGTTCGTCAAGCGCACCTGTAGATAGGTTATCTTTTTCCTCTTTAATCAGTCAAATGTATCTTGATTTTATACATTACAACTTGCGCAAATGGTTAAACCTTTCTTTTGTGCCCTCCTTAAGAGCCAAGATTATTGCATGTTGTTTGTGTGCTATTACTGTTTATATACAATGTCTGCCAATTTAAAACGCAGACAATAGAGAAGAATTATGACACTAATTGTAAGCAATGCAGTAAGAGGTGGCTCTACCTATCATTATGTACATACTTCAGCTTAACGAATTTTGTTAGGAATTATTTATGCCTAATCTTACTATTATTCATATCATGTAAGTGTAGAACATTCCATTTAACTAATTATAAATATGAAAAGGAATTAACATACAATAATCATCAGCTGCAGATAATTGTGCTGATCAGATATAATTAACTTACGAATAGTGCCCTAATTAGTCGAATGAATGAATGAAAATCAAATAGGATGCCATTCATTGCCTTTAAGTGGGCCAACAATCAGAAATTTTATTTTCCAATAAGAATAATGGTTCAATAATGAACCAATTAGATTTTTTTTGCTTCTCAAGCACAAAACAAACAATAAATTTAAAGGTGTTTAGTAAATAAAGGCAATTAGAACCATTTGACTGTTCAAAGACCAAGTTTTCACAAAGTCAGAAGAATCAAACGTGTTTGTCGAAGGCGTTAGAAAAGAATTCGAGTTTAATTAAGATTTCCAAGAAGTAATCAACTGATGAAAAAAGAAGACGTAACGTTCCTGTGAATATGTTCATTCTTATCTTTAATGACAAAATATTTTTTTTTCTAATTTGATGTTACCATAAAGCTGTAAGTATTTTCGACGGGGTGTGTTAAGAGTTATGAAAGCACTTAATAGCGTTAATAGGTTTCTAAAGGATATTCCAATATTATGCATTTATTTAAAGAAGTGTGAAGATGAAGTAATGACTCGATTCAAGTAATCTTTGAAATAATGGAATTTACTTGGTATTTATATCTACACCCAAGAAAAGTAAGCAACAATTTAAATGTCAGCTAAAGTATGCAGAACACATTTTCAAAATTGTACACAAAGAGTGTCAAGTCTAGTTAGGAAATAATGGTATTTATATGTGTCATCTAACTCAAAGAGGAATCAATTGTCAGACTCAGCAATTTGCGATGCTTTCTAACTCTATATGTATATCTTTCTCTATAAAACTTGATCCTTCGATTCGAATATTAATAATTTAGCTCTGTCGATATTACTAATTAGTCTATTTGCATAAAAACCATTTGTACAACTCGTTTAGAACTGAGTGGCAATTGCATAATCCACGGTCGTAAATTCAATAAATATACTGGTGTCATCCATGTGGAGTGTTATTTGGCCAGTTATATGACTGGGTAGATCATCAATAAATATAATAAATAAGAGTGGCCCAAGGATTGAACCTTGTGGAACCCCTACTGAATTAAACCCTAAACTTGAGCGGCGACATTTTAAAATATTATTTTTGATGCATGTGGCACATTTCGGTGTTTTATAACCGTCGATGCAGGTACGAACTGGAAAACTTAAAGCTGTACCACTTATGCCGTAATTTTGCAACTTATCTAATAAAATTTTAATTTCACTGAATTACTCCTAATTACATATTCTAAGGTTGTAGTCGAAGATTGTGGTGTCTTAATACTGCTTTCAACCGGTGCCGGCAAATTGTTCAAATACAATTGTTCGAAAACAATTATTCGTAACCATTATTATTCCGAAGAACAAACATTGTGACATACGTTCATAATTGATGCAGGTATTGGCAAATAGGAAATTAATAACTCTTTTGCCAAACCTGTAGTACAGCTCCAACACATTTCCACATGTTATGTGGAAATATTATTGGAGCTCTTCGTCTGTGCTTTCGATAATCTTTAAATCTAAGATTTCTTGAGCTTCTGCGGGCAAAACGTCGTTGTCACACAGTTCCTTGAATGGCTCTAATGTTCGTCTCAACCTTAAGATGCAGTATACGTCTTATGGGAATTCGATTCGCGATTGCCAAATCGTCGCATCAGCTGCACATTGCACTTACTTCCGGTTGCATTATTTGAGGTTATGACAATTAAAATGCATATATCAGTATATGTTACTATCTTCTCTATGATATATGTTTATGTGGTCTCAGATACGAAAAGGGAGCTATAAAGCAGCAATTGCTTATATGCTGAAGAAAGAAGCTGAATTGAAGCAATTATAATCGTTATCTCGCAAACTTTTTTCGGTTTCTTTTTAAACGGAATCTGTGGAAAACAGTAAAATATAAAAAACTATATACTGTTTTTATTTAAGAATCAGTAAAAAGGGCCGATAACTTTATTTATTATTACTCATTAACGTAATTTACATTTCGAACATTTATTTATTGTATATGGGGTATGATACAATTTTATTAAATTCAAAGAAATAGATACAATCCTTTAATTAATTATAGTTTCCACGTTTGTAACAAAAATAGCTGGAATCATACAAATGCCCACATAATACAATAATGTTTATGAAAGGAATAGTAATTACACACGTCTTATCTAAATTTTTTAGTCGGTCGACGAATCAGTTTGATCTTCGTATGATGAATCTGTTACACGAATAATGAATTCTTCAATGTCATCTTGCAAATTATCCACTATCTATCGCCTGGCTGGTAGTCGAGTGGCTTGCACGCTTGGCTATCAGTGCGGAGTCCGGGGTTCAAATCTCGCTCTGGTCAATTACGATAATCGGTTTTTTTCCGGGGTCGTAATGTTGATTAGGAGGGAGATTTGGCTCTGAGGGGGCCTGATAAGCTAATATATAGCTTAGGCGTTACTACCCCTTTAAAAAAAAAAAAAAATACACATTTCCTTTTCAATATTTTTTACATGTTTGATGTAGTTTTGCCAATTAGCAACAGTTACAGTGCTATACGCTCTTTGAATTAATTCCTCCATGTCTTTTACCTTAAATGTGGTATTGTTCATTTTTATGCAGTTTTTTACTTGTGGCCATACCATTTCAATGGGATTTAACTCGCAATGGTAAGGTGGTAATCGCAGAACATGATGACCGTTTTCTTTATCAAGTTCATCAATCTGCTTTTATCATACTGCGGTTTAATTTGTGACACGCAAACAGCAAGTCCCTTTTTAACATATCGTCAGTTGTTGGAATTTGTTTCTCACGGAGCCAATCTATGATATCAGTTTTTCTCCATGTTGCCGTTGGAATTTTTTCTAATTTTCTGCAGTGATACGAAGCATTGTCAAGAACAATAATTGACATCTGCGGTATGTTTGAAGTAATTTCTTAATAAACCAATCCTCATATGGTTCTGAGTCCATCTCATGATGAACATCAGCAGTGTTTTTCTTGCAGAGAAATGTATATTCAGCATCAGGAACAAATCCATTATCATCACCAGCATGAACTAATGCAAAACGAGGTCCGAACCAAGTGGGTGATTTCAAGCCCGTACTTATCCTTGTATAAAACTTGCCGACTATTTTGAATAGTGGTGTCTGTCCAAGTTTTATTTACTGCATGCCCTGTATTTACCCATGATTCATCGGTATATGTTATGGTTCGACCTAAAATAATATAAAGTTATATGCATGTCAAATAGCAAAAACTACACTGTACCTTCTTCTCTAAATTTCTTGATCTCTCGTAAGTATTTATGTCTCCAATAATGTCATCTCGTTCGATGAGTATACTTTTTCGTCCTACTTTTTTAAATTCAAAACCCATATCATGTAATAACCTATGTAAGGTTGCTCGACTGAAGTTAGGAAGACCATCATCAGCATTGACAGCAGCAAGTATTGCATTTAATGTAGGTGGCATATTCTGTATAAAAAATCCATGCACTTTACGTCGTATAGATGCTTGCGTGTTCTCGTCATATGTTTGTAATCGGTCGTTTACTTGTATGCCTTTCCTTTTTTTGGGTATTTTTGGAGTTGATAACGAACCAGTGTGTTGCTCCTTCTTTATACTATATATTGTACGTTCTGAACAACCCAAAGCTTTGCTTGCTTCTTGAACAGCAGCACTCACATTCATAGATTTATTAAAATAATTAAAAACATTTGCAATCATACACTTCTCCTTCAGGCTAAATTGTTCTCCCTTACACCGTTTTCTCCCTACACCTTCCATTAATGCAGTGAAAACTGTAATTAAATGTATAGGTTATATAATTTATAAAAATCACGAAAAATACCCATATTACCTTGTGCGCGCTTGAAAAGAGAGAAGCGTTCTGAAAAGAACGATTTGTGCATATATAAACTAATTAACGTGGAACTTAACTGTTTAAAACTACGATGATGACGATTGACAACAGTTGATGCTAATAGACAGATGACAGATAGGTATTGGTGCCGACACCGACATATGTAAATAAGTGGCAACATATAAATCGGAAGTGAAGATAGCGTTAGTGACAGCAACTAGGGATTGTAAGAGATGCACAGTGGCTATTATATCCCATACTGCATCTTAAGGGTGAGACGAACTTTAGTATGTGATCAGGTGGCACAAAGGCTAAAGCGTTCAACATTCTCATATTCAATGAAATGAGTCATTATCACAACAGCTCATAGATTGAATTTTTCTGTATAGGCATTGGCTAAAATGGAAAACTAAGAATATTAAGAGGTTAAGGAGATACACGTAACTTAAGAAGTTTGCAAAACTAATTACTTCCATACCTGTTGTTATTGTAGTGTTAATCCTATTGTTTTCAATTTACTTGTTACTGATAGAGTGTACTAATTGGATATCCATTCATTAATCCACCTCAATTTCTTTCGAAGAATTATTTTCGAACAATAGCATTCGAACAATTGTAATATCCCACAATTGTTTTACTAAAGTCGGATCGGGAAAACGGAGCAACAATGATATGCGTGCCAGGATTTATTCATGAACTGTAGCGCATTTCTTATTTTAGAACAAGGGTAGGTAAGTCGGATTTCTAATTTAAGGATTAATAAGACATATCGATCTTCTTTAATTATTGTGGGTCATGGTTTACCTGTTTGAGGTCTTCCTGCAATAGATGCTGTTTGTTGATGTGGATTATGCAATACTTACCTGTGCTCTAACATTGATTTGTCGAAGGTGAACTCGTAGTATTCCAAATATCATATGACTGAGTGCTACGCCCTCTGCGATAAAAGATTATTCGCATACTCCGATTTAATCGATAATATATAAATTAAAGTTACATTTGGTTCAATACTAAGCAGAATTAGCTTATAAAACCTGAAAGATCATAAAAATATTGAAACAAAATTTCGGAAAAGTAGATGAAGTGTATTTGATTTTAAATATCGTATAAGTAGATAAATTAACCTATTTAGAATAATTTGATTGCTTTGCGGATCACAAATTACAAACAAAAAAGAGAAAAGAAAACAGCGAACGCGAATCTACTTACATTAAGAAAACAAGAAAAGAAATGAAAATTGTCGACTTGCCGGCCTTTCAAGATCTAATATTGACATATGTTCGGTTAAACGCTCGAACTTACATTTCCTCTTATCTTAATTGGTAAAGCAATCGTCCGGTAAACGAGAGGATGTAGGTTCGAATCCTGCGTGAGGAGAAAAAAAAAATTCTTGGGAAAAATTCCTCCTAATTGTTATTGTTAATAGCAGATATATGTACATTAATTTGTTAATTTCTTATTATAGTTATAATTTAAGTTATTATAAATATTACAATAAGTCAAATCTAAGTATAATGTATTAAATGTGTGCAAAATATTCCTGCAAGGAGTACGACTCCATTTGAATGAATAACCGGTTACATGTTTGTTTAAATAAATTTCGGTTACTTATTGTTTTGATGTGACCTGTTAACTTATTATGAAACTTCAATGTCGCATAGGTAGGGCTATTTTCACTTATAGTTAATCTACGTTTTGGGAGACAGTACCGATTCTTGTGTCGAGTACAGTAGTTATGTGTCAAAGTGAAGTTTTGCAGTACGTGTTTATTTTTAAAAAAGAAAAGTAAAAGTTTTTAGAATGTATATTTCAATTACGTGAGTATATTGTGTTTTCTAAAGAACTCTCTAGAAGATTGGTTAATTTTTAAATGAAGCATACTACGTAATATTTTTTTCTGGTTAACTCGATTCAACTAAGGACTGCCTTTCCTAACAATAATGCCGTACGTAATTTGGAAAACAGCAACTAGTACAAACTATGCGTAACACCTGCTCACTGACCAAATTTTTGATTTGCCTCATAGCAAAACACATCTTGTTGCATGTTGATGTGTTCTTTCCACTTTTTATTGTCTATGATTACGCCGACAAGCCTTGCAGAACTCACAGTCTGGTAGTTACAATTGTTTAACTCTATGCTTTCTAAAATAGAATTTGCTTGTTGAGTAAAGAATACTAAAACGTTAGTTTTATAATGATTAACCTTTAAGTCGTTACCGTGTAGCCATTCTTCAATATTTTTTTTTATACAAATATTCCTTGTATCGCAAATTCCGCGGATGGAATTGCCTTTTAATAAAAATTTAGTATCATCAACATAGTTAATTGTTAATTGATTCAGTTAATTTTGAATGCTGTACAGATCATCAAAGTATATTATAAATAAAGGAGCAAGTATACTACCCTGCGGCATCCCCTGGCTTTAATGAAACCATGTTATAATTTGCTGATCAAATTATGTTTTGTTTTTTTTTAAGAAAAGAAAATAATCTATCAAAGACATATTTTTTAATTAGCTAAGAGAAAGCCGGTAATAAACTAGTAGGTCTGTAATTGTTTATGTCGTTAGGACAACCCTTTTTTTCAACAGACAGGACAATGGCGTGCTTTAAACTGTCGGGAAGCAACCAGACAAAAATGAAGAGTTTATTATAGGAGTTAGAAGTTTCTCAAATTTATCTATATATTTTTTTAAAACATTTGTAGGCATACCATCAATACCAGCTGAACCGCAGACCCCAATCCATTTACGGCTGTTCACAGTTCACTTTCACACGTTGGAACAAAATAGAAAGAAGAATAAATGAATGAGAGTTTACGATGGAAATCTCATTATTAACGTGAAGATATTTGCTAAATTGTCGATCTAGTAGCACTGATGATCCTTGGTAAGGTGAAACATATGTGTGCTAATATCTACCTAAGTGTTACACACGTTTTTAATCACCTAAAATAGAAAGAATTTTGATTGTGGGGTATACGAATATCTTGCTGATTAACATTAGTTGAGATATTTCCAGGCGCGGTTGGTGCACAAGTTATCGAGGAGGCTATGCTGTAGATCGAATTTCTTCGTATAACTTCGTAACTAGCTTCGTAACATAGTATCTTCCACACGATATTATACGACCAACGTCGATCATGTCATAGCTCCCTCAATGAGTCATGCACGGGCCGCCACTGGTTGTTGCTGACATCAAACAAATTATTAAACTCGTTAGCTAAGGTCTTCGGATCTGCCCCACTTGGAGGCATATGTTTGTATTTTTTTACCCATATTATTATTTATAATATTCCACATATCACAATTTCTATTTGTAGAGTTTAACAATTGAAGATCACACCTACACTGTAAAAAAAGTTGCAGTAAAATTACATGTAAAATCGTTGGTAACAAAGTTGCCTACAATTTTACAGGTAAATTTGCTTCATAAGGTAAATTTCACATGCTGATGTGTTTTTCAAAGATTGTACTGTAAAATTCGTATGTAATAATTATATGAACTCTATATTTACCGAACACTGAAGTAATTTTCATATGTATTTTTAAAAAGAGAGCAAGCAACTTACCTAATTCTTTTATAGCACTTAATAGGTCATACTGAATCGCTCAACCAGGGATCAAGAATGAACACGCTTACGCGAAATCTACGATTATTTGTGACGTACATGATATCATTGAGCCAATAATAAGTTCGACAAACGAATAGAATTACCTACGCGCACAGATAAATAATCCAATAACCAATCACATTGCGGCGTATGAATTTCGTATTTTCCATGATATCTATAGTTTTACCCGAAAATTCAAGTAAAAACAAATAAATATAAAAGATCCTCATATTTTTACAGCAAAATTAATAGTTAACTAGTAAAATTACTTTTAAAGTGCACTAAATACCCCAAAAAAATGTCAATTTTACACTTTTAAGTAAATTTTGAGAGTAAATACAAAATTGTACATTTTCCTTTTGAATTTTTGTTACATCTTAAACTTACACGAAAAAGCTATAAATTTTACCGATATTTCTTTTTCCATGTTACATATCCTAGAAAAAACATGTAAAACAAAATTTACATGATTTATTGTGGTAAATTCACAACGTTATTACATGTAATATTCCTGATTTACCATGGCAAAATTACTGTAATTTTCTACAGTGTATTACATTCAAAAACTTTCATTTCGCTTCATAAGTATGATTATACTTACTGTTATACTTGGCTATAGTTTGAAGAGTTACAACTTTCTCTTTTAATTCGTGCAAGTGATGCGGTATTCTACATGAGTTGATGCCATGGAACTTGGATAAGTGGAAAAGAGGATTAAAATGCGTGTTTACACAGTGCGGAATATTTTTTCTGGTTCGACATTTGTAAAATGCTAATATTTCTAACTTTCCTCCATCTGTTGTTCTAAAAAAACACATTTAAAATTTTCTAGGGAAATTATTTCGACCTTTATTCCCAACTTAGCTTTTAAAATAAATCATGCTACCTGCGCTAACTACATGACCTTTTAAAGATTAATAGCAAACTTAAACTCAAACAAAAATAAATTCTCTACAGCAAATGGAATTCAAATATTTTTCCTCGCTATCAAACTGCGATCTGTTCGGAAGTCGGAAAAGCTATCCACGTCCCATTAGAGTAAACAATTTTAGCGGTAGCAAATAAATGGGGACGACTTAAAGGGACGTTTTTGGTTGATATATCAATGTCACGGCCAACTCATACGCAATGCCGCCGATTTACTAGTTTGTTTGGGCATGGCAATTTCCTCGTGCGTCGTTTTTCTTCGACCTTCGACGTTTTATTACCTGTTGTTTGCCAAAGAACTCACAAAAATTTCCATAATTATCCGGGGATAAAATTAGAGCAGATGGTAAATTATGTTACGTGGTGTGGGAAATTTTGGCTGCTATCGAAGGATCGATAGGTAAGTAATGTAGCGTAACATCTTTTTCAAATTAAATGCGAATCTAAGCTTTACAAATCTGCGATTGCTTATGCAACCGAAACTACAAGTACTCTATACCTAGCGATATGTAATTCAGAATCGTTTCCCAATCAATTGTAATTAACATTTAGGTGTACCAGAGCTGTGTAATTATATGTACTTTAAAAATAATTACAATTACAAAGTACATGACTTAAAAAAGGAATTATATGCATTTAATTATAATTATAATGAAAATAGAATTATTAATTACTTTTAT
>RXPK01004533.1:0-41509 GCA_004143645.1 Protaetia brevitarsis
GAAGAATCTAACAAAATAACACGAAGTCACTCATCCAAATGCATCTGTCCAGAGGCTTAATATGAGAAGATGTGAAGGTGGTAGGGGATTACTCAATATCAAGTTGTTACATAACCGCATAGTAACATCTGTCGCGTGTGACTTAGTTAGAACATCAGATCCACTGTTAAAATATGGGGGGGAGAGGGAAAGGGGCGAGCAAGGTGCTTTCCTATTCATGTATGCCAACCGGACGTGTGAACATCTTGAAATTCTTCTTCGACTGAACACCGTTCCCCAGTCACTAAACAGTTTATTGAACGATGAGCCTCTGGCAGCAAAAACCGCCTGAAAACAAGCAATGACGGAAAAACTAAAAAAATGATCATCTAGAAAAATCGTTGCACGGCGATTTTTTTCCAAAACATCAGGAGACTAGAACTTGACAAGCATCTAACATTTGCGTTTCTAGCAGCACCGGAACTGTATTCGGAGACTGAAGGTTACATCGTTGCCGTGCAAGACGGGGTATATAGCTCTTTAAACTACCGAAAAACTGTATTGGGACAGGAACTTTCCTGCACGCGCTGCAGGGCTTGCCATGCACTCGAGGAGACGACGGTGCTCATCCTCGCGGCATGTACAAAGCATGCACCGAATCTTTACATTCAGAGACACGATGCGACTCTGCGAGTCCTGTACGGCCATTTTCAACATCTGTATGGATTTGACAGTACCAGATTACGCCCCTACCAATGTCAGGACATTCCTTCAATGATTGAAAATGAAAATGCTAAATTCTATTTCCCATTTAATACTACAGTCCAATTACAAGCCAATAAGCCAGACATGCTCATTCAGGACATAAAAGAAAAGAAGATGTATATTTTGGAGTTTTCATGCTCGGCGGAAACAAACATTATACAAACAGAAGATCAGAAAAGAGAGAAATATAGAGATTTGCTATTTCAACTACGCCTCACTCACTCCCCGTTTCATGTCTCGTTCATTCCCATCATAATTGGAGTCCTAGGCGGAATGAGGACTGAAGTAACCAGGCAGCTCCAAAGAATTACCAAGATAGACAAAAAAACAGCACAAATACTAACCTTTGCCATGCAAAAGTACGTCATCCTCGGCACACTGCGAATCCTGCGAGCTCACGAAGCTATACTACCCAACAACAATAAGTTAGATCTGTCAATCACTAATCCTCAGGTTGAGGAAGTGGTAGGGAAAGACTAGGGTGCCACGTATTCGCGAGCTGCGTGGCATCCACAATCACCGCCGTCGCCTTCACCAGGTACGAGAAACCCCTCAATAAGACATCTAAAACAATACAAATTGACCGTATAATTAATGACACACCTCGATGATATTAGATTTAGTTATTATGTTATATACTTACTTTCTATGCTTCTATTTTAATAAAGTAAACGACCGCGCCATACCCAAGCATGAAAGGGTACTGGTGAAAAGAACCCAGCCTTTGGGCTGAGATCGTGTGACAAGGCGGTTCAAAAAAAAAAAAATGATAATATAAAAATAAAAAAGAAAAGAATGGCCACAATAATAATAGAGCGACACAGATCTCCAGAAAACCTAGGCGTTGTGGAAGTACTAGATTTGCTTAAGCAGAAACTACCAGCGCTATCAAAGAGACTTAAGCGTTATAAAATCAGCAATTTGCGAAAAAAAAACAAAACTATCAGTTTATAGTTAATCAAAGAGTGTTCTATCAAAACTTAAATTCGACCCCGTCATCGGTAGAAATTGGAACACCACCTTCAGAAGCAGCTATCAAAGATTATTGGTCAACAATATGCGAAAATCGAGTAGAACCAAGAGGGACAATGAATTGTCAGACGAGAAGACGAATGTTAATAATATAAAAACTATGACGGAATGGGAAATCACTGCAGAAGAAGTTGTGAAGGTTGTAAGGAGAAGTCTATGTTGGAAGGCACCGGGACTAGATAGAATACAGAATTTCTGGTTCAAAAAATTCACATCAATATACCCGCACCTTGCCCGGTGTTATACTGAAATAGTCCAGCATCCTCATACATTACCATCTTTCATGACAGAAGGAGTGACGTATTTAATACCAAAAACAGGAAGCTATACAGCAAACTCCTCCAAATATTTACATGTCTCCCAACAATATATAAGTACTTCACAGCAGTATTATCTGAGAAAATATATCGTCACATGGAAAACAATGAATTGATGGATGAAGAACAGAAAGGGTGTCGAAAAGGGTCACGTGGTTGTAAGGAGCAATTAATTATAGACAACGTAATAATGAATACGGCGAAGAGGGAGAAGGAAGAACTTTATATGGCGTACATAGACTACCAAAAAGCCTTTGATAGTATTCCACATTCCTGGTTATCTAAGGTATTGGAAATTTACAAAGTTGATGAACATATTTCGTTTTCTTCGACATGCGATGACAAAGTGGTGTACTAATCTAACGTTGATAGGTCCATCAATAAACGTACATGCAGGCAAAATTAATATTCGAAGAGGCATCTTTCAGGGAGATACCCTTAGTTCCCTTTGGTTTTGTATAGCTTTGCGACCACTCACTTCCTTATTGAAGAAACAATGCAAGGGATATAAGATAGGAAATCCATGTACTGAAATTAGCCATCTATGGTATATGGATGACTTGAAACTCTATGCCCGACAAAAGAATGATCTTCATGATCTCCTGGATTGTGTAGGATGTTTCAGTAGAGATATACAGATGAATTTTGGTTTAGACAAATGTAAGATAAGTTGCATGAGGAAGGGTGCTTGGATGAAACATGATGGATATGAGGTAGCAGCGGATCAAGGTATCGTGACTGGAATGGAACAGGAAGAATCATACAGATACTTTGGCTATCTACAAGCCAGAGGAATTAATAACAAAAGTGCCAAAGAGGAAATAACTGATAAGTACTTCCAACGCCTAAGATGCCTTTTACGCACTAAATTATCGTGGCCATTAACACATTTGTAACATCGGCATTGACGTATAGCTTTGGGGTTTTGAATTGGACATATATATAAAAACTAGAGTAAATAGAGAGTAAAACTAGAGTCCTAGTGCTTATTCTCAACACTTTGTACAAATAAAAAAATTAAGAGATTATTTTATAAAAAAGCAAACATCAGTAAAATACACCAAGCTATTGTATAAAGCGATAAGGAAATTACACCGTTGCGATTGGCAGATATATATGACCTCTTAACGAAAATTCACAATCCCAAAGAGCTACGAGCAAAGTGGAAAAATAAGTCGTTGAAAGCCCAGGCATTGACACAATGGCTTCACAAGCATGGCTACAGACGGGCAACTTATTTGTTGAAACTGAGGGATATATAGCTGCCATCCAAGATCAGGTAATAGCGACGAAGGCCTATAAAAAAAGAATCCTTGGAATTAACATGGACAACATCAAATGCCGTATATGTGATGATAAAGAAGAGACACTCGATCACCTCATGGCGGGATGCTCTGTGATGGCACCTCAACAATACCTCGACAGGCACAACAGGGTTGCGGCAATCATTCATCAAAATTTGAATATAAAATATCTTGATCTAGAAAACAAAACACCCTATTATACGTATTGCTGTGGCCTGGCACCCCGGTTTTCTTAATTTCTGTGTTCAATATTTTAGAAATCTGTTTTTGTCAATGTTTCGGGCAAATTCTCTCAGAAGTTATTGTTTTATTTTTAAGTAAGATTTTGCTGTTTGATTTGATTTGTTTGTTTAATTTGTTAACTTAAATGTTCAGTTATTTAATTTGTTTTCACCTTTTTAAATTGTTAGTGTTTACTCATGTTAGCTCATGTCCTTCTTAAATGTTGTTGTCTATGATTTTTGCATTTTATGCGCTGTTTAGCCACGCATCTATTTTATGTATGTATGCGATGTAGGGCCTCTGAAAGGAGAGTTCCATAGATTGATGCCGTGAGTAAGTACATGTATTTTATTTGCTTGGTTACCGTTATTGGTGATTTCATTTTATTAAAACTTTGTTCGCTTAATTTGAATTTGGAACATTAATCGTGGAACTCCATTTAAATAATTGATATTATATTATTGTGCACATTTTGGTATAAGATCCGTTATTATTATTTGCTTTAGAAGAATTTTGTTTTTTTTTGTTTAAAGAGTTTAATTTTTCCGTTTCGTAAGTTTTCAATTTAGTTTTGAGTAATTAATCACTGCTCGTGTAAGGTCAGAAGAAGGCATTGTGCTTGTAAATTTAAATTCAATTGTGTAAATTTAATTTTGTTGGTTTAAATTTTGAAACCACGTGGATTTTTTTGTGTGATTTGGATTTTCTTTCTAGAACAAATCTACCATTTTGTTTGATAAAGGATTGCATCGTCTTTTTTTAATTGTAGATTCATGCAGGTTTTTTGTTTCGGCAGAATCTTATATTCATGGTTTCATTTACCCTGCGAAATTGTAATTAAATGTTTTTTTTTTAAATAATAAATTTTGAATTACTTTCACCTCACATTGTACTTTTGCTTGATTAGATTAGTAAACCTGAGATCCGAGATAATCTTTTGCGCCCCCCTCCCCCTTAAATTTTTATCTCCGCTGAGCTAGCAAATTGTAATTTAAATCATTTTTTTTTATTTTCAATTTCATTTTACATTTATGCTTGTACCATCAGTACACAGCAGTATGTCGACATTGAATCTGGGAATGGCAGACACACGTACCTGACAATACATCCATTACATTTGCTCCCTCGCACGCACTCACTTTCATCTACATTCACTCTCTTTTACATACACACATATACTGCTTACGCACAAATGGAGAAGATTGATGGTGACATATAACTGGCAACACTGCTACCAATTCTGATGTTTCGCTTGTCATATGGCCGTGGAACACAGTTTTATCTCTACAAAAAAGAATGAAAAATCACTTAATAATACTAATAATAATAATGATAATAATAATAAGTCAGAGTCGTGTTTCTCCTACACGAGAGGATTCCATGAGATCCATATGGACCCTGGATGTTTGTAAAGACCTATACGAGTGCTACAACCTAAGTGATTCGGATAAAAGGGGCTATATGAAGAGGCTCCAGCATTGTTATGGGTGGGGGTTGAGACCAGAATATCGACAGCTAACACCCAAAACCTTCGTGATCAAAGTGGCTGCCCTAAAGAAGAGGGGTTTTGAAACTACCAGAAAACAGAGATTCCCGAAAAACTTACCTAACCCAGTAGAGGACACAGTCCAAGAGTTGGACGCAGACCTATAAAAAAATTCCTACAAGCATTTAACGGCGAAAAGTTTAGCCTAAGAAAAAGAATTCTTCACTTTAACATTATTATACAACCTGAAAAAAATAAGAATGTTAATATTAAACCCTCACTAATTAGGCACCTATAAATGAAAAAGATATTTAAGTAAAAAGACAGAATAAGACAATTAAAGAAAAAAAATCACGAATGGCGAAGAAAAGCATCACAAACACAAAGCCTTATCGATTATTTAAAAATAGGTAAGAAGTTTACTAAGAAACTGAGGCAAATATTTCGGAATACCAAACACAAGCATCATACGGTCAATTTGCAGAAACTAACTTTGATAGAAGAGCAAGCTGTTAATAAAATTAGAGCACTAGTAGCAGCAAGAAGGAACTCGAGATGTCGCTAAAACGCATTGGAGACCATAATACTGACCAAGATTCTGCCTTAAAACTCCATAAGGTTGAGCGATTTTGGAAAAACTTGTACCAACAAAATTAGGAATTAAACTTAGAGAATACACATATTAAGGAATTTGCAAGCTATGCCAATAAATTTATAACAGAGACCACTCCATTTAGACTCATAACGGAGGTTGAAGTGAGAAAGGCGGTTCAGAACTAGCCTAACTACAGCGCACCAGGAGTAGATGCCATTAATAACTTCTGGTGGAAAAAAATTAGATGTGACACACCAACATTTAGCGAACGTATTCAACCAAATTATAACTGCGGCTGAGGAAATTTCTCAATGGATGTGTGAAGGCCGAACTGTAATGATCTTTAGGAAAGGTGATCCATCTAAACCTGAAAACTACCGACAACTTGTTTTAATACGGTATATAAAATCTATACTAGTATCCTATTAGCAAAGGATTTCTGAGGCGATACGTCCTGTATGGGATTCTATCAACGAGTAGAGAGGCTCGAGGAAGGGCAGAGCAGGCATTCAGAAAAATATATTAATTGACAACTGTATATCTAGGGATGCTATCACATATAAAGGGATGGGTCCCTGTCAATGGGTTGGATAGACTATAGAAAAGCGTTTGATACAACTTCACATGCCCTGATTATCGAAATCCTAAGGATAATGAAAGTTCCTCAAGAAATTTTAGAATCTATAAAAAGTTATTCTCACATTGGCTAACTAGAGTGAATCTGAGAAGGGGGAGAGAAGAACTGCTCACCGGCCCAATAAGGTGTCACCGTGGAGTTTTTCAGGGTTACTCCCTGAGCCCGTTGTTGTTCAGCCTTACTTTATTACCACCGACGGTGGCGCTGCGCAAGAGCGAGAATATGTTGGCAGGTTTCATCATAGAAGATAGCAGACATGCTATGGAAAATGGAGCCGCCGTGGAGTTGGTGGATGGGTCAATTATTAAATATGCTGTACGTACCTTGGAGTTCCACAAAGGCAAACAAACAATTTGCAAACCTTCAAAGGTAATCTGAAAAAAATGTATATCGAAAGGATTAACAAAATTTGGAGTTCTTATCTAATGCGACCAACAAGTGCAGAGCCACAAACATGTTGGCGGTACCAGTTCTGTCCCACACGTTTGGATGCATTAAGTGGAATGTTGCGGAATTAGAAGAAATTGATCGGAAACAAGACAAGTTATGACCAAAAATCGAAGCCTACACCCCAATGCTTCCATACAGCGAATTTATCTTCCCAGAAACGAAGAAGGAAGAGGACTGCTTGGCGTCTCTCCACGCATCTCCACGATCGACTGACCATCATAACGGCGTGTAAAATAGTAAATACAGTAAATACCCATTTTTAAAGTTTGTTAAAACCCATGAGGCGACGGGAAGAGCGGCTCATCTTTTTAGCGGGGCAGTGAGGGCGAGTAAGCAATACGACCTGGTGTTTAATCCTCTATCCAGAAAAGCGAACACAGAAGATCTGCAATACTTGATCAAACATTATTTATTGTAGCAATTTTGTCAAATATTACATTGTCTTCAATAAGTATTGCCATTAAAATTTATATTAGTTATCCATAGGTAATTTATATATGATACACACTTAAGTTAGATATATCTATATGTAAAAAGAAAACATCAAAAACACGATTGAACACGGTAAAAATAACCTCTCCACTTGTCAACTTTTCAAGTTGCGTCCGTTTATGTATTGTTTATGTTGTTCAGGTAACATGCAGCGCTGCAATAAAGCGCTGTTTCTCAGCACTTAAACGTATTTTTTCCCTGAATGCGACCATTTGTTAAAGAAAATTATAACCGTGTTAATTTTTTCGAATGAAGAATACAAGACATTTATTTTGTTTATGGGCTGTGTAATGGAAGCGGACGGATGGCTGTTGATGAATATCGTCGCCGATTTTCCACTCACAAAACAGGCAAGTATCCTGCTACTACTTTGGAACGACCCGTGCAACAACAAATTGCTCAAGAAGAAGCAATACTTAATATGATTGACGGTGAACCTTCTACTAGTGTCCGAAGAATAGCCAACAGACTTAATGTAGGCCGCATGATTGTATGGAGAACTTTACACAATTTCGATTTGTGCCCGTACCATATCTTACCTTTACCAGCTTTAAAACCTGCAGACTACGTAGCAAGACTTAAATTTAGTCGTTGGTTAGTGAAGAATCGAAGGCTGTGTCGGAAAATATTGTTTAGTGATGAAGCCTTCTTCAGCCGAAACGGCATCAATAACAGCAGAAATTCACATTGTTGGGCACTTGAAAATCCACGGAAAGCTAAAGAATCCCATTTTCAAGATAGATTGTCGGTGAATGTTTGGTGTGGAATTATTGATGACTGACTCATTGGTCCATTTATAACTAAGAACGTCTCACGGCCGCCCATCATTTACGTTTTTTTTTGGAAAATGATCTTCCAACATTACTGGATGACGTTCCTCTTAATGTAAGACGACAAATGTGGATACAACACGACGGCGCGGCGCATCTCTCCATTTTGGTAGACAAGTAACAGACTTTCTTAATCATAATTATACAAACTGCTGGATTGGAAGAGGTGCAGCAGTTGCTTGGTCTGCCAGATCACCAGATTTAAATCTTCTGGATTATTTTTTATGGGGCAGGCTGAAAATTATTGTTTATGCAGAAATACCTGAAACTAGAGAACAACTTGTTGCGAAGATTATGGATGCCGCAAAAAATTATTCGTGCTGAACCTGAGACTATTAGCAGAGCTACGTCATCAATTCTAAGAAGAGCTCGAATATGTATACCGGAATTGGGCGGACATTTCGAACAATTCATTCAATAAAGCAACTTCTTTTTAAATGGATTTTAATTTTTTTTGTCTATAGGGTAATCTAAAACTTCAAGTGCTTGTACCTCAGTTACGAGAGTTTTGGACATATGTTCATTTGACATTTTTGTCTTGAAATTGCTTCACAAACATATCCTTAAACTCTGGCAGTCACGTCATGGAACATCCTGTATATTTCAACATTCAGGTTTCCTTCACCCACATGCTTTCCATGGTTCCATTTACGCGATTTCTATTTACGCGTTATTTTCATGGAAACAATTGCCCGCGTAAATGGAGGAATTACTGTACTTTGTTTTAATTTAATTGTTAATAATATTACTTTATTTTCAGTATTATCTGATCCCATGTATTACCTTCACTTATGAAATCATTTTTGAACCTATTATGACATTTATGTCGTCATATGTTATGTTATTTTATTAGGCTGTATTTAATTTGTAATTATAAGCTTTAGTTTTTTGTCATATTTCGAATTTAGATCTTTTTTCGCGTACTTAGATTCAAATTTTAAATTTTATAAGGTTTCATTTCCGGTCATGTGTTCCTTAGGGTTATGACGGTTTTCATGTTTTTAGCGCTGATAAGCGGGTTGTTCGCTTAGTGCTTCTTGTAAACTTTTTGATTTCTTTGTTGCCAGCCTTTAACGCGATAGGTGTGCAGAATATTGATTCATATGATTCTTCTTATTAATGATTGTGTTACCTTTGGTTACATTTTATTTCATTTATTAGATGTTAAGGTTTAAGTTGAACAGCGGAAGTACTATTGGTCTGAACGCGCCTACTTAATTATTCCTTTGTATTGTTTAACTATTTTGATTAAAAGGGATTATAGGTATTTATTGTTAGTGTCGTATCACAGCTTAAGTTGCTCACAAAAACTTCTGAATTATTGTTTTTTATTACTATATTGGAATTTTACTTATTTTCATTATCTTATTAATCAGGAGTTTATACTGTATGTAGATTTAGCCATCGCCAGGCGCAATGATGCAATTCCGTTATCAAACGTGAGAACACCTGTTTTCGATCGGTACAAAAAGAATTGATCTCCGCATACGGCTAGACCAATCGGCGTTCAGTTTCATAGTTGCACGCAGGTTGTTCTCGAATCACTGATTGCGAACTAATTAGAATTTAAGAACCAATGAACTCGTATCTGTTCGTCAATTGCAGGTGTATGAAATTTTAGAGTTAATATTCTTGATTTTGTTTCTCTATTTAGCAGATATTCGCAAATATTTAACAACTTTCTGGTTGATCAGTTGTTATAAAGAATAATTGTAAACTGTCGACAGCGAAATGCATTTTCAATGGTTGAACGATTTCATATATCAATTATTTTGTAACATAATGGCAAATGTGTGTACCATCTTTAATTTCTAATTATATTTACGGTACTATTTCGCATAATCGTTTAATTGTATTTTCATTTTATTATTTAGTTTTTTTTTTTTAATAGTATCAAGGAATGTTGACAGAATATGTATATTATAAGAAACTAAATTTTCGTTTTTAATATTTATAAAATTCCATATAAAATGGTAAATGTAATTAGTAGGTATGGATATAGAACTAATTATGCATACATTTTGGTTAAGTTAGCAATGTCTGTGCGGTCGTTTACGCTGATTTTGTTCTTCTTGATATAAAAATCACTTCTTAAATGTTTCCTCTTCGAGTTCGCCTGATCAATCCACAATTTAAAACTTCAAGCCCTCCATACTCAGTAGAGTAGTACAAGGAGAATCACATTTATTTTTAGATGAAAGTAATATTGTAGCCTGGGTCGCAAACTAACAGGCCGCGAACACGTAGTTATCTATATCGGCAGACGCGGCGTGCGTTATTTGGGGTACTAAAAAATATGACTGATTTGTTATTAAATACTTGGCATATGTTACGTGACGGGTGTGTAAAAATTTTCTAGACTAGGGCTTACGTGGGTACAATCGGTAATGAGCGGGCGGCACAATTAGCGAAAGAGGCGGCATCTAGGGGGAAGAGCGCGATAATTGAGTATGAGTTAATTTCGGCTAGCGTTGTTAAAAAAAAAGTGTTTATGGATAAATTTGATAATAATTGGCAAGGTAGATGAGATATTACTTTCAATGGGAGGTAGACTAGGAAAGTTATCGGTAACGTTACGCATTTTAGGGAAATCAGAGTTAATTTATTCGTATTAGACGGTAAAATTAATAATGGGTCACGGTAATTTTAAATCATATCTATGTAGAATTGGGAGAGTTATTGATTCGCATTGTGAATGTGGTGGGGTAGATCCAGTGGAGCATATTTTATTTGAATACCCACTGGCGAAGGAATGAGCGACGATCGCGTTAGGGCATTAGCTAAGGAGTGAGAGATAGAAAGATAGAAAGATGTACCGAGCCAGGTAAAAGCATCTTCTCTGACAGTCGGTCCACACTTAAAGAGATTAGCTCCACAAGCGTGGACTCTGAGCTAATTTGGGATTGTGTAAGCGCCCTTAATGAGGTGGGCACCCAAAGGAAACTAACCCTGGCTTGGGTCCCTAGCCACTCAGGCGTGAGAGGAAATGAGACGGCGGACGAGCCGGCCCGGCCAGGCGAGGTTCGTCAAGCCCATTCGTTGGAGCCGTCTTTTGTCGTTTGGCACTACCAAATCGCAAATTAAAAAAACCATCAATGAATGGATACATAATCAGTCCAGAGAGAGTGGTGACAAAAATCACCGGGACAAAGACAGGCAAAAGAGTTTCTAAAGGAGCAGAGGCCCGAATTCACGAGAGATCTACTGAATAAAGTCAGGAAGACTCAAAATGATCAAAATGATTAGGTCTGCTGACTAGTCACTGTAGACTGAATAGACATATGTCCAACATAGGTCTGGCAGATGATGCAACCTGCAGATACTGCCAAGAGGAGGAAGAAACACCAGTTCATGTGCTGTGTCAATGTGAAGGCCTAGCGAGGAAAAGGTTTCCAGTAATGGGGGAGGAGAATCCCACAGCTAGTAGCTACATAAAGAAGCCGCTCTCAAAGATGATAGGCCTAATTAAGAGGGCAAAATTAGAGAGTGTCCTCTAAGAAAAAGGGGATCACAATAGATCTGAAAAGGTCGCGGTGAAATAGGTCCATAGGCCACCCCAATCCTAATCTAATCTAATCTAGCTAAGGAGTGAAATTGGCTACGTGCGAAACAGATATTAGAGATAACGAGTTGTGTATTATGTCGTAATGCTGCTAAAGAATTAGATAGGTTATAGCATGATATTGATATAGTAAGTAGGGAAGTACATATTTTTAAATGAATATTGTATTACACATGGAACTAATATAAGTGATATTCCGTAGAGATAGGTTCGGTACACGTTACGGATCTATGTATTAAATTAGTTTTTTTTTTGACTTTCATTGTTTAAATATTATTTAGTTATAGCATTATATTAATCTTCACAATTATTATTGAACCACTTTGATGATGTGAACATCTTCAGATAATGGAGAGTTAAAATCAGGTGAGTAAGTACGGCGGTCGAACAAAAAATCAAAAGGAAGAGAGGAAGGCTGAGGCAAACATGGAACAAGAAAATTGGAAAACTACTGGAATAGAAGGGATAATCACAGAGCGAAACCAGGACAAGAAGCAAAAAGCACACCGTCATATATACACAATTATTAACAATTGTTATAGAGAATTGAACGTATTAGATAACCTTTTTATGCATTATGAATTACAGTAAGTGTTCTAATTGTCCGCCGTTCTGTTGTAAACATAATCGACGCCGTTTCCTTACATTCTGAACTGAGTTCAGCAACTCAAGTGGAGATAGAGAGTCGAACGCTTGCAAAACTGCAGCCTCTAATTGCTGTCTTGAATTGGGAGAATGCTTAAACGCAAGATTTTTAACTTTTTCCCAAAGGAAAATAATCCAATGGGGTTAGATTTGGTGACCTTGCCGATCAATGTATCGGTCCCTGATTTCCAATCCAATTGTTACCGAATTGTTCTCATTAATCCGGAGCACTCCCTCTCCGTCATGCTGGAAGTAAACGAAATCCAATTGGTTTAGAGGTATATTTCATCTATGAGAGGTTCAATGAATGTTTGTAAAATATGCAAATAATAATAATAATAATAATAATAATAATAATAATAATAATAATAATAAACCGTCTTTATTTCCTCAAATCCTAGAATTACTATATTATCGAACAATGGTAATATTTCGGTAAGTGTATTTTCGAATGTTGGTGATCTATAAATCACGCCTATTGCAAATTTCACGCCATCAATAGTGCATGAAATCCATAGCTGTTCAATTGTGTCAGACACATTGATCAATCTAAAACAAAGTTTATAATTAATGTAAAAGGCAACCCCACCAGCCCTGCCAACGCGATCATTACGAACTAATTTATAGTTAACAATATTTAATCAACCAGATTCCACATTAGGAGATAACCAAGTTTCACTCAATGCTACAATATCAAAAGCGAAATCACTCATAAAAGTTTTAAATTTATTAATTTTTGCCGGTAGAGATCGTATGTTTAAATGAGCAACTTTAAAGGTATTGTTAATCATCATCAATCAACAGAAAAGAAATTAAATTGATACATGCGCGTTCCCAGGCGCACATCAAATATCGCTATGGCTTTGCGCTCACCATACAGCTCCACCAAACTTAAGAAATTAAAATACTGGATGGATATGCAATTAAAATGATAATAATAATAATAATCAGTCGATCTGCTTAAAATTCAAAATAAATCAAAAAATTATGTTTATCTTAATAATAAATACGAGAAAATAACGCGTACTTTATATATGTATAAATATATAACAAAGAAATAGCTTCACTTCTTTCTAATATGAAGAAAGAGGTTTTCTTGTACGAAGCAAGTGAAAGACAAAAAATAAATAAAAATAGCCAAAAGACAATCCTATAAATAAAGGTACACTCCGTAATAAAGTTGGGTAATATAAATGTCGGATAATACTTCTTAAAATAAGTAAATGTACTTCAAATGTAATGTACACACAAAAAAGCAAATATGCAATATTGTTACGCAAGATCGTGTATAACTTATTAGACTAATCGCATATATATGCGAGCGGTATGCGGCTCTATTTTCGAAAATCAATATTAGTCATGTAATAATAAATTGAAACTTAGTGCATCATACTACATAATAAGTAGAAATTTATAACTTAAATTATGAATTTATGTTTAGAGGTACCATCGTTATAAATAATATCACCATCGTTTGTCCAAACCTGTCAATATCCGTACTGAGTAACTAACTTTTTCAAACATGCCACTCTGTGCTGAGTAAGGTCTTCTTTGATTAAAAATCCTGTCCCTTAGCCTTCGGACTTAAGAAGTCCGTTATACATATACGTAGGCTCCAATTATCCTGGCACGGAAAATTCTTACTCATACATTGAAGCTATATCGTCCTTGGTTTCTAGTAATAACATGGGGATTTTCACGCGACCAAGTATAAGAATTATATCTGTTAAAAATTACCGCATTGCTTACGTTACATTCATCCGTACATACACAGTTTAGAGCAAAATTATGTTTTTCTTCACACTTTCCCAAAAACCATTAACAAAATGCCATACGACGCTCCAGATCCGCGGCAAAAAGGTAATCCGCTTTCCTTGTCCGATAGGGTTTCATTTTATACATTTTCTTAAAATACGCCTTGCCGATGCTCTTGCTAAATCTGTTTGTGCCACCTCGCACGTGGAATGTGTTGAGTTATTTACAGTTTCCCCTAAAACAACAATTTCCTCTAATTCTTTGTCTCTATTTTGAGCCACATATATTTGGGTTTCGATTTTTGAAATGATCCAAAATTTGTTAAATTTTTCTTTAACCTTGTGAAAATGTCTGAATGGTTGTTGTCTTTCAGGATATCGTTCATAGTAAATATTACACGGAGCTTCCGCATTTTCACCTGCTTCTATAAAACACTTTAACATGTCGTATTTTTCATAATATTCATACAGTTTTGAATTCTTAAATAATAAAACCACCAGTAACATTCATTCAAACTGACATTTTAAAATATTTTTACAATATAAAATATGTACATACGCGCATTCCTTAGTTACAGCCGGAGCCATCTTGAAATACTGTTAAATTGCAAACAAAAATCAAATACTTTGAAAACCCTTTAAATAAAACATCAAGTGTATTATATCATGTTAAAGGTAATTTTATGTGCTTTCGAAGAGTGTAAAAATATATAGGGTGTTCCATATAAAAAACACTCTTGATAATATCTCAAAGAAAACGAGTTAAAAAACAAATTAGAGCATTGAATTTTACGTCAAAAAGTGCCCTAATAATGTTCTTAGATAAATCAAACTTACACTATGTTAGTACAAAATATCTTTATAATACCCGTACTATACCGGAGATTTCTAAAATATAAAGTCCCTGATTTAAAGACGTTATTTTTATATTATGAATTTTGACACTAACAAATCAAAAGTCAAAATCTACTAACTAAAAATAAAGTATTTAATCGAAAAGCAATAAAACCTAGTGAATCTACTTTTTTAATGACTTATGTATATGAATTTGTCAATCCTATCGATAAAAAATTATATTATAAAAATAATGATTTTATCTTAGGAAGTTTTTAATACAATGTACAATATAAAAGACTTTAGTCAGGTGTGTTTGAAAAAAGAACTGCAATATACTATATAACTGTGCAATTAAATGCAATTGCAGTTTTTTACTACATGCAGCTTCGATAGGTGTTTCCGTAGAACCAACTTTTAAAGTTCCTCAGATTAAAGCGGGCAAAGCTATAGGAAACAGCTATATAGCTGTTAACAAACATTTGATCCCAAATATTCGATTGTTGCTAAAGTAATTAAAATATATTGTTCCACGAATAAGTAATTCCTTCTTCACTTTTGCGAAAGGTTGATGTAAGGACATTCCTATAGGCACGTATAATCAAATTCTTTTGTATCGAAATAGAGGACAATTTTCTAATTATGAATTTCAGAAATTTATGAATTCTTAAATGACAGGTTATCGAAATCAATAAAAAATTATATGTTTTTGTTGGTAGCGTTCATCATTTAACAAAAATGCCATTGTAATAAAGACAGCAATAGCGAAAGAAGTTCTGAAAGAAATTGATACTGAAAGAATGTTACGCTCTTCAGACTCTCCAGGCTATACACTACATTTACTGCGAAATAAACTGGTAGAGCAGTGACAAGCATCCCGAGACCAGGACATGAAAACGGAAAACAATTCAGTTTTCACTAATAACCGCCATTATAGTGTGGCAAAAATTTGTTTGGTCACACTACGGTTTTCTATGCACCTCCTATACTCACATACATATTAATTTTGTTCAAGATGATGTTTCTGGCCCGAAATGATTTATTTCGATTGATTAGCAGTTTACATTAAAACAATCTTTCCTACTAATGTTCAAGTAGTTAGCTTGAATTTTGGTCATTAATTTCTGTTTTTCACCGATCAAGAGTTACTTATTTACATAAATATAAAAATTAGGAGTGGTTATTACATGGAGATTAGGAGACGCTATTTGAATTTATTTATGCTACTGCATTTTGTCAAAATACTAGTACTTTGATCCATTGGCATCACAATGAGCAATTAACATTTTGCATATACAAACGTATCTAGAACATGTCACCAAAATTACTTTTTGAAGTACGCGAAAATTTTAAAGGGAACGCGAATCTTGATAATGATATCTATCCGATAAGTTTGCCTTGACTGGTATAAAAGAGGAACACATCGAAGCAGTTTCAGTTAGATGCAATTATTCAATTGAACAGCTGCCATTATAAGGAATAAACAAAAATGGCAGGTAAGTCGGTGACATTCTTTGACTGTATGTACTCATTATGTTTATTCAATTTGACTGGTTCATGAATACATGAAATTGATATATTTCAGGTCTTAATCATCTAATTAATTTGGGTGCTTGGTATATCTTTTGTGCATTGTAACCCTCTTGAAACATATACTGTACCAGATGGATGCACGAGAGCTGTTCTCGATTGTCCATGGTTGACCAATGAGAATGACATTACTGTCCACTTGCCGCACGATACGGATTGTGACAGGTTTTGTCAATGTGATCTATTTGGTAGAGTACATGATATGCCATGTGCTCCTGGAACAATTTTCAACCCCGCCATCGAAGTATGCGATCATCCAGAAAACGTTAACTGTTCTGGAAATACGCCCTCTACTTCTACGACGACAACAACAGAAACACCAGGTCCTCTACCACCTGTACCAACACCTCCTGCTGGCTGTACGGCCGCTGCTGCCGATTGCCCATGGTTGACCAACGAAAATGACATCACCGTTCACTTGCCGCACGATACGGATTGTGACAGGTTTTGCCAATGCGACCTATTGGGTGTAGTACATAATATGCCATGCGCTCCCTGGAACTCTTTTCAATTCTGTCCTTCAAGTGTGCGACACACCAGAAAATGTTGATTGCAATGGAGCTACATCTCCCGAACCCCCAACAACCACCACAACCACAGAAACACCGGATCCTCAACCACCTGTACCAACACCTCCTGCTGGCTGTACGGCCGCTGCTGCCGATTGCCCATGGTTGACCAACGAAAATGACATCACCGTTCACTTGCCGCACCGAATACGGATTGTGACAGGTTTTGCCAATGCGACCTATTCGGTGTAGTACATGATATGCCATGTGCTCCTGGAACTCTTTTCAATTCTGTCCTTCAAGTGTGCGACCACCCAGAAAATGTTGATTGCAAATGGAGTTACTCTCCCGAACCTCCAACAACCACCACAACCACAGAAACACCAGATCCTCCATCACCTGTACCAACACCTCCTGCTGGCTGTACGGCCGCTGCTGCCGATTGCCCATGGTTGACCAACGAAAATGACATCACCGTTCACTTGCCGCACGAATACGGATTGTGACAGGTTTTGCCAATGCGACCTATTCGGTGTAGTACATGATATGCCAATGTGCTCCTGAAACTCTTTTCAATTCTGTCCTTCAAGTGTGCGACCACCAGAAAATGTTGATTGCATGGAGTTACATCTCCCGAACTCCAACAACCCACCCAACCACAGAACACCGGATCCTCAACCACCTGTACCAACACCTCCTGCTGGCTGTACGGCCGCTGCTGCCGATTGCCCATGGTTGACCAACGAAAATGACATCACCGTTCACTTGCCGCACGATACGGATTGTGACAGGTTTTGCCAATGCGACCTATTCGGTGTAGTACATGATATGCCATGCGCTCCTGGAACTCTTTTCAATTCTGTCCTTCAAGTGTGCGACACCCAGAAAATGTTGATTGCAATGGAGTTACATCTCCCGAACCTCCAACAACCACCACAACCACAGAAACACCGGATCCTCAACCACCTGTACCAACACCTCCTGCTGGCTGTACGGCCGCTGCTGCCGATTGCCCATGGTTGACCAACGAAAATGACATCACCGTTCACTTGCCGCACGATACGGATTGTGACAGGTTTTGCCAATGCGACCTATTCGGTGTAGTACATGATATGCCATGTGCTCCTGGAACTCTTTTCAATTCTGTCCTTCAAGTGTGCGACCACCCAGAAAATGTTGATTGCAATGGAGCTACATCTCCCGAACCTCCAACAACCACCACAACCACAGAAACACCGGATCCTCAACCACCTGTACCAACACCTCCTGCTGGCTGTACGGCCGCTGCTGCCGATTGCCCATGGTTGACCAACGAAAATGACATCACCGTTCACTTGCCGCACGATACGGATTGTGACAGGTTTTGCCAATGCGACCTATTCGGTGTAGTACATGATATGCCATGTGCTCCTGGAACTCTTTTCAATTCTGTCCTTCAAGTGTGCGACCACCCAGAAAATGTTGATTGCAATGGAGTTACATCTCCCGAACCTCCAACAACCACCACAACCACAGAAGCACCGGATCCTCAACCACCTGTACCAACACCTCCTGCTGGCTGTACGGCCGCTGCTGCCGATTGCCCATGGTTGACCAACGAAAATGACATCACCGTTCACTTGCCGCACGATACGGATTGTGACAGGTTTTGCCAATGCGACCTATTCGGTGTAGTACATGATATGCCATGTGCTCCTGGAACTCTTTTCAATCCGGTCCTTCAAGTGTGCGACCACCCAGAAAATGTTGATTGCAATGGAGTTACATCTCCCGAACCTCCAACAACCACCACAACCACAGAAACACCGGATCCTCAACCACCTGTACCAACACCTCCTGCTGGCTGTACGGCCGCTGCTGCCGATTGCCCATGGTTGACCAACGAAAATGACATCACCGTTCACTTGCCGCACGATACGGATTGTGACAGGTTTTGCCAATGCGACCTATTCGGTGTAGTACATGATATGCCATGTGCTCCTGGAACTCTTTTCAATCCGTCCTTCAAGTGTGCGACCACCAGAAAATGTTGATTGCAATGGAGTTACATCTCCCGCACCTCCAACAACCACCACAACCACAGAAACACCGGATCCTCAACCACCTGTACCAACACCTCCTGCTGGCTGTACGGCCGCTGTTGCCGGTTGCCCATGGTTGACCAACGAAAATGACATCACCGTTCACTTGCCGCACGATACGGATTGTGACAGGTTTTGCCAATGCGACCTATTCGGTGTAGTACATGATATGCCATGTGCTCCTGGAACTCTTTTCAATCCCGTCCTTCAAGTGTGCGACCACCCAGAAAATGTTGATTGCAATGGAGTTACATCTCCCGAACCTCCAACAACCACCACAACCACAGAAACACCGGATCCTCAACCACCTGTACCAACACCTCCTGCTGGCTGTACGGCCGCTGTTGCCGGTTGCCCATGGTTGACCAACGAAAATGACATCACCGTTCACTTGCCGCACGATACGGATTGTGACAGGTTTTGCCAATGCGACCTATTCGGTGTAGTACATGATATGCCATGTGCTCCTGGAACTCTTTTCAATCCCGTCCTTCAAGTGTGTGACCACCCAGAAAATGTTAATTGCAATGGAGCTACATCTCCTGAACCCCCAACAACTACAACAACGACCACTACTGCTGTCCACCAACCGGTGATGGATGTTCAAGGGCTGAAGCTGAATGTCCATGGTTAGATAGCGCAGATGATATTACAGTCCATTTACCACACGACAGGGATTGCGATAAATTTTGTCAATGTGATTTGTTAGGTAGAGTACATGAAATGCCGTGTGCTCCTGGAACACTTTTCAATGCCGCTCTCCAAGTATGCGATCACCCAGAAAATGTTGTTTGTTAACTTTGATTTCGTGTTCCAAGTAACTATGTTTATAGGTTCCTGAATGTATATAAGTGGAATTATATTTATATGTGGGTCTTAGGAATAATGGTTTATATATTTTTTGTAATACGATACACAATATAAAATGCAATGAGTAGTGAAATTGTTTTATTCCGTTATTTAATTATTGCTATTCTTTTCTTCTTTGTGGTTATATTTAGTAGGTGCATATATTTTACCGTATAATTAAACAGAATTCATAATAGTATTAATTATTCCAATGGATTACATAATTAATAAGATTCATTTCTAAATTCGAAGAAGGTACACCTAAAATAAGTATTTGGTATTAGAAAGAAAAACGAAGACATTAGGTCCATCCAATTATCGTAACATAATTAGCGACCGGTTTCGGCTCTAGGCCATCCTCAGGCATAATACGTCAAATTAGAAAATTAAAGCTACGGCATTAAATTTTGAAGTGGTCTTAGATTTTAAAAGCATTAAATAAAATAGAATAGAGAAATAGGATAATGCACGAATGAAATTGGAAAACACGTTAAAATTTATATGCTGAGTCAGTCTACAATTGTGGCTTATCAAATAATGTTAATGTTGGATTAAAATAAATGTTTGTTCTAATCGGCGAACATGCATTCATTTAACTAATTTTGTAATTCCACTGACGGTTAAAGCAAATAGTTTGAAATAACATATTGTTACGTTCAGTTTTATTATCTTGTACGCGTGGCGTATAGCTAGGGTTATCGCCTTCTCGCTGTCCGTCTTCTGTATGTGGACTCTATGTTTATCATTGTATATTCCTATCTCAGGGTCACTCGATCCGTATCGCCTCATAGATGTCGCATATTGTGCCGTTTTTGGTCATCCTTTTTTTGGGCTGTTATCGGGTATGTCATCTGAGGACTTTCGGAATTTTCCGTAGGCCCTCTCTCTGCAAGTAATTGTCGAAGCGAGCGAACGCGACTGCGAGTCGATTTTTCTGTAGTGCCTTTTGGAAGGTTTTTTTTTCGCTCTTGCGGATTTATTAATCTACTCGTGTAAATTTTTGTGGTGAAATTTTAGCGTCTTAGACGCCGATTTTCTTGTATCAACGTAATTATTGCGGCTTGTGGTTTTGTCAAGTTCTACGCTTTACTTTGCATTGCGTCAGTTGTACCCTATTTGTCCCCCAAATAGGTAAGTCCTTTCGTTAACAGTTCTCTTTTTTCTTGGTAACTAAATCTGAGGTTTCTGCGATCTTCTCGAATAGGGTTGTGGTACGGGACGAGATACCAGCGACCACAAGTGCCACCGCGTGTTGGAACCCCGTAGACCGGCAAAGGAATTTCCGACGGCTCTGCAGCGATAATCGCCGTTTTATTCAGCGAGTGCCCCGCTGCCAGCTGAGGGACACTCAGGAGCGTCAGCTTGAGGCCCGGCCTAGCCCCGAGATACAACCTAACGTCATCCTCGCGAGGTAGGATTGTTTTAACTTGATCTTTACGCCATCGCGGGTTAGACGCGCGGGAGCCGCTCCGACCTGGGGACTTAGAACCTGTTTTTTTTTCCTGTGACGGCCGTGTACCGAGTGTTTTTTTTTGATTTCGCTTAATTTTTGACTTATGTAGTTCAACTTTTAAATTAATAGTCTCCTTGTAAACTTTGTATACGATTTAACTTTCCCTTTTACATTCTTTTCAACTTTTGGTCGTACAATTTACCGTAGTGAATGCTCTACTTGTTCCTTCAGGACAAATAGTTGTTTTTTTTATATTTAACTTTTATTATCGGCCTTCAGCCTTTCAGAGTGGCATTACCCCGTGGGGTTGCCCCCTTTCTAATCTTTCTTGTACTGTTGTGTGCGCATTACGGGTTGCCCGAACCCCTTTCTTAGAAATACTATTATTGACAGTTGTAAACCGATCAAGATCTTGGCGGTGTGGTATATGATATTATATTATTTTAATTTTATTTTGTCTATACTTAACCTTGGAGTTGTCGTAAAGGGCCCGCCCCCCTGTTGCGCTATACATTTGAATTTTATACTATTTTCTATTAAAAGTCATTTTCGAGTGTTAACGACTTCAAATAAATTTTGTTTCGTTTCAATTTAAATTTTTGTTTTCTTGTAAAGTGTGGCGTGTGCCACGGAGGGTTATTTTATACCTCCACACTTACCCGCGAGGTGCGCTCTGGGGACTCCCACACCCCGGGGATTGGCCTGGGGCTCCGTGTTTTTTTTGTACGTGGATGGCGCTCTACCAGTCGCCCCAACACCTGCCGAAGTGTTGTTACCGGAACCGGCACGACCATCTGCGGCTGAGCTGGCGGCCACGGAGGCTCCTTTCCCGAGCATCCACCGTGGTGGTAAGTGAGGACGATTACCCAGGTAGGTCTACGTTTTCGGGTACCACCCTGGACTCTAAGCTCGCTACCCCTCCCTGGTACCACTTTATATTCGATACTTTTGCGCTTAACAAGACTGGTGGTAGCAATATATAATTCAACTAAAATATGCGTTTTCTTTCAATGAGTGTGAGTGAGATTTAATTGTGCTGATTTAAACGAAAATTGGTTGAGTAAATGTAAAAAGTTCAAAATAATAATTGTTGTTGTGGGTTTTCATTTCTCTCAGTGCAGTAATTTACTAACTACAGCCTGATCTGCCCTCGCCTCAAGTTTGTCCTCGCCGAAAATATATAAAAATAACATTTACACACTTATATACAGGCTGAGTTTTTTATCTTGAGACAACGGAATATCTCTAAAACACTGCATCAAATCAAAAAAAGATCTTAATAAGATTTGTTATAATGTAGGGGGCTCACTGAATGGTGCCGAACTCGATCCCCCACCTCACCGCCCTTCAGAGTGGGAGGGCGGACAACTTCTAAATCTTAAATGTGGACCCCCCTTTTGTGTTGCAGATTCGGATTCTACGCCATCAAGTATGTAGATTTCGTTTGAAACTTTTTTTCAATTCGTAACAGATTGCGCTGTAATCGCAAAAAAAAAAACATGATTGTGAACGTCTAGAAAAAATTCACCAAAAAGAGAAGCAAGCAAACATGATTTTGTGTTTTTTTATTTTAACATTAAATAACATTTCAAAAAGCCATTATGGTAATTTATATTGTCCAATGTTATAGCCTCCATTACTGTTCAAATATTCAACACTAACTAATTTGTATTGCATTAATAATTAATAATATAAATGGGGATCGGACAATGTGTAAGTATTCAAATGAATATTTCAATGTCTTTAGTGGTCTAAATTAGTGTCAAATTATAGCTGTTAGTATAATTGGGGTGTATAAATAAGTATTTAAAATATAAATCTAGGATTAAGTTATTTTTAAATATTAGAACAGGTACAGTTGTTTTACTTGCGTTTAGATCATTACGCTGGTCCATCCTTCTGATGCTGGAACTCAGCAGTCAGGAGGATAATAATAATTTCCTGGGTGTCACTAACATGGTCTGGTGCTATTTTCCAGGCGCTATTTTCCAGGCGCTTATTCCTTGGTGAATGCTGGGATATAACTAATGTAGTTCCATGGGCACAAACATAGTAACAACTGATAGCTGACCAATTTATTATATTTTTGTGATTATTACTAATAATCATTGAGAAATTATTTATGTCGCAAATTATCCCTCAACAAGCGTTCGAAAAACACATGCAACTAATGTAAGTGATACTCCGTAGAGATAGGTTCGTTACTCATTACGGATCTATGTATTAAGTTGGTTTTTTAATTTTGTTTTTTTTAATTTCATTGTTTAAATATTATTTAGTTTGAGCATTATATTAACCTTCACAATTATTATTGAACCACTTTGGTGATGTGGACATCTTCAGAGAATGGAGAAGTTAAATAGGTGAAGTAAGTACGGCAGGTACAAAAATCAAAAGGAAGAGAGGAAGGCTGAGGCAAACATGGAACAAGAAAATTGGAAAACTACTGGAATAGAAGGGATAATCACAGAGCGAAACCAGGACAAGAAGCAAAAAGCACACCGTCATATATACACAATTATTATAGAGAATTGAACATATTGGTTAACATTTTTATACATTATGAATTACAGTAAGTGTTCGAATTGTTCGCTGTTCTGTTGTAAACACAATCGACACCGTTTCCTTACATTCTGAACTGAGTTCAGCAACTCAAGCGGAGATAGAGAGTCGAATGTTTGCAAAACTGCAGCCTCTAATTCCTGTCTTGAATTGGGAGAATGCTTAAACGCAAGATTTTTAATTTTTTCCCAAAGGAAAATAATCCAATGGGGTTAGATTTGGTGACCTTGCCGATCAATGTATCGGTCCCTGATTTCCAATCCAATTGTTACCGAATTGTTCTCATTAATCCGAGCAGCATTGTGAGGGGGTGCTCCGTCATGCTGAAAGTAAACGAATTTCAATTTGTTTAAAGGTATATTTCATCTATGAGAGGTTCAATGAATTTTTGTAAAATATGCAAATGGCTTTCGGAGTTAAGAAGTCCGTTATACATATACGTAGGGTCCAATTATCCTGGCACGGAAAATTCTTACCCATACATTGAAACTATATCGTCCTTGGTTTCTCATTTCAGTAGTAACATGAGGATTTTCACGCGGCCAAGTATAAGAATTATATCTGACTTAACACTTTTGTCCTTTGTATTTTTTTAAATTTCAAATAAAATACAAAATATGTTAAGAAAAAACTTTATTTTTAAAGATGTTTAGCAAAAGAAAGCTCATGTGCGAATGAATGCGAATGAATCTAAACGTGTTAGTTGCATCTCCGTGTCGACCTGTCGCTTGATAAGGACGCCCACTCCACACATCATTCCTGACATCGTAACTCCTGGGGGCCTAGATGGAAACATTTCCTTGGAGTAGTAGTGACAAGGGATGTTTTCTATCCTCTTCTTTGGTGCGGCCGGATTCGTTTTCAATCACTGTGGATTTTCGTCTTCGTTGTACATATTTTCCGACTGTGACTGCAAACCATATAAGAATTACTAAAGTTATTAATATAACCCAAATTGACAGTGGTTCTTCGTGAAATTCCACGTCGTTGATTCTTTTTACTTCGCGTTGAAGGATTTCCATTTTGCCGTAAATTTTAGTTAAATTTTGAGAATTTATTGCGTTTAGTTTATCAGTGATTTTGATTGGATTAGTTTCGATTGTATTTTTATGATCGTTACTTAAACTCGATATTTTAGGAAATTTTAACTCGCGTAATGATTCTTGCGGTTGTAATGTAATGTGTCCAATTTTTAATGTGCACTGTTAATAATAATAATAATATTTATTGATTAAAGACACAATTGTGTATATAATAAGTCAGGAAACACAATTAATGAAAACACACTGTTCTGTTCTGTTCTGTTATCGCGACCGTATATGTACCACTTAGTTTTTCGATCTCTCGATTTTTGGTGCAAATCTTTTTTACTAATGTAGAGTTCGGTATTGATATTAACCAATGATTGTTCAATAATTTAGTAACTTTTGTATCGTCGAATTGTTCTAAAACTTGTATGCATTTATCGTATTCGTTAGAGTACGTGAGTAGTTGAACTTCACACGGTGCAGATGTTGTAACTTGAAGTGTTTCTCCAGGGTCACAAATGTATTCCGTTGATTTTAATTCCGCGCATTTAGTTTCCATATAAAGGAATTTGTTATCATTTATCGCCAGAAAATTTGAAGTTGGTTTAATTGATTTAAAATATGATTCATTTATAGGTAATGCTAAAGGATATGTCAGGAAAACTAATTATATATAGAGGCGTAAACGTTTAAGGAGTATTTATTACTCAAATAGTGTAGTATATAAAAATGGAACTCAATATTAAAACATATAGTCAGGCATCCATTCACGTATACAGTATGTACGCTACTGCCTATCATCTCCGCGACCGACCGCCTCGCTCGCTGGCCCAAGCGGGGGATTCCCTTCGGTAGGGCTGGCCGCTACCTTGTCGCCGTTATTCCCCGACAGATATAAATGGTAATAGGTAAATGGTTCAGTTTCTACTAACGGTACAAAAATTATATAGACAATCGTTTGATCTTTTTGGCAAACGTTAAAGCTGTGATCAGTGTATCGAGAATGTTATTTACGGTTTCTGTCAAAAATATTAATTGATAAATATATTAATTTAAATATTAAAAAAATGACATATATATGAATTCTTAACTCATTTCCTATTATTAGATATCGTGAATTATTAATTTCTTTCTCTACTTCATTAATTTTTGATTGCAATAGTAATTGATTATTATGTATAGTTTTAATGGTTTCGTTAAAAGATTCTATCGCGTTTAACGTAAGAGTTATTTGTTTTTCTAAAGCATTTTAAGTTTCTTTTGCGAGTCAATTAATTTATCAATAGCTTCATCGTATCTTTTTGCATCTTCGTTATCTAAATTCCGGTGATTGCTTTAATTATGCTTCCAGCTATGTTTATCGCACCTCTCCTAAATCTATTTCTAGGAATTAACTGTTTAATTTTCTTCTTTATTAAATTTAAATTGTAACTTAAAATGTTATTATAATTTTCTACTTCTAAGTTATAACTATCTGTTGTTCGCGATTTGGATCTGTCGAAAAGCAAAGCGGAGATACTGGCCTCAAGACTTCGACAGTGGAATCTTCTGGAACAGAATGTCCGAGTGACTTCATTTCGCACTCGCCATCAGCTCCTTCGAATCTTTCTTTAAGAAAGAAGAAAGCTTTGTGTTCTGCTGCGATATTGATGGTCTACTACAAGCTCTCGGTATTGCACATGATCCCCACGAATGGCGGCTGTTTATAGACGCTTCAAAACTGAGCCTAAAGGCGGTTTTGTTGAATAATGGGAACCAGCTTCCATCCATACCTATTGCATATGCGGTCTACATGAAGGAGACTTACGGCAATCTAAAGCAGCTACTGGAGACGATTAACTACAGCAAGTATGGCTGGCAGATATGTTCTGACCTGAAGGTAGTATCTCTGTTGATGGTTTGCAGCAGGGATATACAAAGTACTGCTGTTTTCTTTGTCTGTGGGACAGCAGAGCAATCGATTTGCACTACATCAAGAAAGACTGGCCTCCGAGAGCATTTTTTAAGCTGCAGAAACGAATGTACAGCACCCACCATTGGCACAGCCACACAAAATCATCATTCCTCCTTTACACATCAAGCTCGGTCTTGTCAAAAAATGGTAAAAGCCATGGATAAGAATGGACCACCATTCAAGTACCTGCATGAAAAATTCCCTCGACTCAGTGAAGCCAAATTAAAGAGGGCATCTTTGTGGGCCTCAAATTAGACAGCTCTTCGAGACCCCAAGTTTGAGGAACTTCTTCAGGTAAGAAAAACAGGTTTGGGATGCATTCTATCAAGTGGCAGCAAACTTCCTGGGGAATGACAAGGCAGAAAATTACAAGTGTCTGGTTGAGGATATGTTGGCTTTGTTTCATGAATTTCCTGATAACTGCGGGCAGGTCAGCGATGAGCACGGCGAACGCTTTCATCAGGACATTGCCACCATGGAGCAACGGTACCAAGGCAAATGGTCTACGTCAATGCTAGCTGACTATTGTTGGACAATCAGTAGAGATGCTCCACAAGTCCACTACAAACGGCAGGCCAAAAGAAGTCGAAAGCCAGAAGCAGACTAATGTTTTCTTACCATGTATTATAATATTGACATAAGTACACTTTTTCTGAAATATGCGTACATTTTACAGAAAACCGTAGCCAATTCAGCTTTTTCTTAGTCATTTTCGTGTTCAGCACATTGAATTCATTAAGAAATGACTATTTTCAGCTTGGAAGCATGAACTTTTCGAAAATTTGTTGCCCAGTGATAATCTAAGTTATGGGTATTAATAAATTTCCAATATGATACGGTGTTCCATACTGTCCCTAGCTTAAGGGGCAACAATCCCGTCGCTTCTTCCACTTTTGTTAGCGTGATGTCCCCGCCAGATCCCGCGATTCCGGCGAATCTGTAACAACACCATATTTAAGGTTTCTTACGTGAACTTTTCTTTGCCTATGATTTCGGTCGGTTACAAATGCTGTACCGTTTTCTAGTATTCTCTTAATTTTATATGGTCCAGCATATCTTGGTATTATTTTACTTTTATAGCCTACCGGACGTTTTATATAAACCTCCTGCCCTTCTCTTAGCGGTTGCGTTTTTAGGTTTGTATTACGCTTTTGAATATTCTTTTCTTTGTTTTCTTGAACTTTTCCGCCTAATCGATCATATAGTAATTTTAACCGATTAATATGTCGGGTTAAATAATTATTATAAAAGGTTCTATCATAATAGATATCGAAAGGGTCATGTGTTTTTGTATGCCCTAAAGTAAGCTCTAGCGGTGTTAATCCTGTAGTTGTATGTATTGTATTATTGTAGGCGATTAATGCTAGTTTCATTAATTTTGATATATCTTCATTAGGATCATTTTCGCGTAATAGTCTGATGTGTTCGGATAATGTTGAATGTACTCTTTCTATATTACCATTTGAATTTGGATTGTATGGGGTTGTTATGTGTGGTCTTACTTTATGCTTTTCTAAAAGTTCTGTTACTAATTCATTTGTAAATTCCGTTCCTCCGTCCATAACGATTTCTTCGGGTACACCATACAGAGAAAAATAAGTTATTACAGCTTCAGCTAATTCCACTGCATTTTTGCTTCTTATGGGAATGGCCTGGGCTAGCTTCGTAAAAGCATTTACGCATGTTAAGTATATTTTGCCACCTACGACAAAGGTGTTCATATGTATTTTTTGGAAAGGTCGGTCTACCTTTTCGGTTATGCTTAATTCCGGATGCGGTGCTTGCCTGTCGTACTTATTTCGGTTACACTGTTCGCACCTCTTGATGTATGCTGTAACCGTATCTTTCAAATTATTCCAATAATACCTTCGTTGTAATGGTTTTACAGTTTCATTTATCCCCCTGTGGTTAGTTTTTCCCTCGTGGTAATTTTTTATAATTTCAATTTGTTCTTGTTGGTCCTCTATAACTTGTAGTTTTTGCAAACATGTATAATTTTGGTCCATTATTATTAAAACGAGCTATATAAGCATTACAGAAATCTTTATAAATTTGTTCTTTTTCGAAATATAAGTAGTGCTTTCCCTGGTCTATATATTCTTTTATAAATCGAAATATTTGTTCTTGATTATTTTCCTTCGGTACCTGTACTTTATAAATCTTTTTGCCTCGATCCTGTTTATATTCTACTTTTATTTCATTCACGTAGGTATATTTAATATGATATTGGGGATTTTTGTTGTCTATTGCTTCATCCATCGTGGGTATTGAGACGTTTGGCTCTTCATTTTCGTTTGAACGTACTGTTTCCCTTATTTCTTCGGTTCCTACTTCAGTAGCGCTGCCTGTTTCTTCATTTGGAAGAATTGTGTCATTTATTGTATCTTGACGCATTTCTGGTAAATCATCTGTTCCTATTCTGTCTTGTATATCCTGAAGTAACTCTTCCGTACTATCTCCTACATTATTCATTACGGACTCAGTTTCTATCGCATTCAATTTTATTCTGGATAATGCATCTGCATTGGTATTATACTTACCTTTCTTATATACGATGTCAAAGTTAAATTCGTCCAATCTGATTTTCCATCTCGCTAATCTAGAATTTGGTTCTTTCAGGGATTTTAACCAAACTAGCAGTCTATGATCTGTATAGATCGTAAAACGTCGGCCATATAAATAGGGTCTAAAGTACTTGGTGGCCCAAACTATCGCCAACAGTTCCTTTTCAGTAGTAGAGTATCGTTGTTTGGTTTCACTAAGGGTCCTACTTGCATAGCATACTGGTTTGTCGTTTCCTAATTTGCCTTGAGAGAGTACGGCACCTAATGCCACGTTCGATGCATCTGTTGTCAAAATGAATGGCTTTTCAAAGTTCGGATACTGTAATATGGGTGTATCCCTTAGTATGCTCCTGCACGTCTCGAATGCTTTCTTATAATCTTCTCCCATGTCAATTTTAGCACCCTTTTTAAGACACTTTGTTAATGGTTTGGTCAGTTTAGCGAAATCTTTTATAAATTTTCTATAGTATCCCAGGAATCCCAGAAATGTTTGAATTTCAGTGATAGTTTTTGGTATGGGATATTTTCTAATGGCCTCTATTTTTTGTGGATTGGATAACACTCCGTCTTTTGTGATTACGTGCCCCAAATAAGCAACTTCTCTCCGCAGAAAGTCGCATTTGTCGAGTTGGATCTTTAGATTGACTTCTCTCAGCCGTTGAAATACTTTTGTTAATTTAGTTAAATGCTCTTGAAGACTTGTTGAATAAATGATTATATTATCAAGGTAGACATGGCGTATGTCTTCTTGCAAGCCTCGTAATACGTTATCCATCATACGTTGGAATGTGGCTGAAGCGTTTTTTAGCCCGAACGGCATTCTTTTGAATTCGTAATGGCCTAGTTCTGTTGAAAATGCGGTTTTTAATATGTCTTTCGTATGCATTTCAATTTGATGATACCCCGACGCTAGGTCTAAGGTAATTTATCCAGCATATCCGTAATATTGGGAATCGGATACTTATCATCCATCGTTAGATCATTGAGTCTTCTGTAGTCAATCACTAATCTATACTTAATTTTCCAGGAAGCGTCCATCTTTTTAGGTACTATGCTTACCGGCGCCGACCATGGGCTACAGCTTTCCTGGATGACATCCTGTTCCAGTAATTTGCTCACTTGTTTCTTAATTTCTTCTTTCTATTCTGGAGATTTTCGATAGGGTCTCAAATATATAGGCGTGTCGTCTTTCATATTTAATTGATGTTTGATATTATTCGTAAAAGTTAAAGGTAATCGTTCATCATAATACACGTCTTTATAATTAAGACATAGACTTCTTACAGCTTCAGCTTCTTCTGCATTAAGATGTTGTAGGCGAAGCTTATTATTAACGTTTTCAGCCTGCATTTGTTCGATTTGTTTTGCGCTGTACGATATTCGATTATAAGTTAAATCGTTTTCAAATAAATTACCACTGGAATTGGTTTTTCTACCTCAACTTCTATGGAATGATTATTGAAGTTTGCTATTTCCGTGATCGCGTGAAAATCCTTCGCAACTGTTAGTGATGCTGGTATTTCAACACCAGGAGCTAATACATGATGGTTTATTATAACATTCGCGTAACTTTTCGTTATTGGTATTCTTACTATCTTTCGCTCGCGTGGCCCTAATTTTACTTTACTATTCTCCCAATGTATTGTAATTTCGCCGAATTTTGTGCGCAATACACCGTTTGGTACGTCGATAACCGCGCCTAATTGTTTCATTAAATTTACCCCAATCAGTCCGTCATAATTATCAGAAAAATCAAATACATGACACTTTAAAATTTGGTTTGGAGCTTTAAATGTTTTCAAACACGGAATATTTATTATGTAATTGTGTCTCGTGGTTGCATGCGCTGTTTGTATTGTAAATGGTTCGTATAGTACGAATTCGCGAAAATATTCATCAACCTTTTTAGTACTTACCATTGATCTAGATGAACCTGTATCTACCAAAAATTTGGCATTTATCTCAGGTAAACATATATGCGGTAATTTAGAACATGTGTTAGTGTTTAGCTTAATACATTCAGCAGGACCTTCTTCTACTTCTTCTTGTTGCTTAACGCCGTAGTAACCTCCCGCTGCTTGTTCAAGACTCTCTTCGGTCCATTGGGTATCCTCGACGGTGTAATACTCATCTTGCGATTCTTCAAGATAAGATACATTGTCTTCATTCGTCTGATAATATAGCTCCTCTGATGTCCAATTTGGTTTTCCGGTTGGCATAAATTTCATAAGATGTTGTTGGTCTTTGTGTTCGATCGCTTCCTAGTTCCATTGGTGTCTGCCTAGGCTGTCTATTTTGTTGCAATTGTCCAGGTGATTTTGCAAATTTAATGATGGTGGTCTTTGTGTTTGTGAATTTTGTGGTCTCAATTGTGGTCGAAATTGTGGTTGTGGCAAATTTTTAAATGCCATTGGCTGCTGAAATGGTATCGATGGTCGAACCTGTTGTATCGGTTGATATTGGCGTTGATTGAATTGTGGTAAAACCCGATTAAAATTAGCAATATTTTGCACAATAGGTTTTTGTACATTAAAGGAATTTTGTTGTAGCGGTGTATGCTGTTTTATAGGTTTGAATTCCGTTTTATTAACATTATTCGGTTGTCTGACAAAATAATTAAAATTTTCTTCTTCGAGAACATAGGACATAGCGGTTTCAATGTTTGTTGGATTCCTAAATCTAACTCTATGGCCTATTTCGCCAAATTGCGCAATTCCTCTTAAATAGGTTTGAAGAACCGTATCATTATGCAATTCTGTTTTTATTTGCCGCCTATTCGCAATCGTTTCCGTTTAATTTAACTTTTGTTAATATAAATTTAGAATATTTTTATACCTAATCCGAAATTATAAGCGTTTCTCCCTTATCAGGTCGCATTTGCATTAAATCTTGAACTAAACAACGTTCCGATCTCTGATCACAAAAGTTAAGTTGCAATAATTCTTTTAATTCTAACCAAGATTGAATTACTTCTCGACTACCTACTAATTGTAGCGCTCTACCCGTTAATTTTGATTGAAATATGAGAAAACCGTTAATTTGAGCTGTCGGATCTGCCGCATTGCCAAAGTTGTAGCCAAATATTCGCAAGCCCCTATATACATGGACAATTGTGTGTGTGTGACGAATCGGAATTCGAAAATATTGATTCTATCCCGTTACAAGAAATCCCACTGACTGCGCCACTTAACACTTTTGTCCTTTGTATTTTTTTAAATTTCAAATAAAATACAAAATATGTTAAGAAAAAACTTTATTTTTAAAGATGCTTAGCATAAGAAAGCTCATGTGCGAATGAATGCGAATGAATCTAAACGTGTTAGTTGCATCTCCGTGTCGACCTGTCGCTTGATAAGGACGCCCACTCCACACATCATTCCTGACATCGTAACTTCTGCTAAATATTACCGCACTGCTTACGTTACATTCATCCGTACATACACAGTTTAGAGCAAAATTATGTTTTTCTTCACACTTTCCCAAAAACCATTGACAAAATGCCATACGACGCGCCAGATCCGCAGCAAAAAAGTAATCCGTTTTCCTTGCCCGATAGGGTTTCATTTTATACTTTTTTTAAAATGCGCCTTGCCGATGTTCTTGCTAAATCTGTTTGTGCCACCTCGCGAGTGGAATGTGTTGGGTTATTTACATCTTCCCCTAAAACCCCTATATTTCTTCTAATTCTTGTCTCTATTTTGAGCCACATAATTTTTAGGTTTCGATTTTTGAAATGATCCAAAATTTGTTAAATTTTTCTTTAACCTTGTGAAAATGTCTCTGAATGGTTATTGTCTTTCAGGATATCGTTCATTCATGTTCATATTACATGCAGCTTCCCCATTTTCACCTGCTTCTAAAAACACTTTAACATGTCGTATTTTTCATAATTTTCCTTCATTTTTGAATTCTTAAATAATAAAACCACCAGTAACATTCATTCAAACTGGCATTTTAAAATATTTTGACAATATAAAATACATACGCGCATTGCTTAGTTACAGCCAGAACCATCTTGAAATACTGTTAAATTGCAAACAAAAATCAAATATTTTGAAAACCCTTTATAAAATATCAAGTGTAATATATCATGTTAAAGGTAGTTTTATATGCTTTTGAAGAGTGTAAAAATATATAAAACGCAAGTCTTGGATAATATCTCAAAAAAAAAAACAAATCAGAGCATTGAATTTTACGTCAAAGAGTGCCCTAAAAAGTTCTTAGATAAATCAAGCATTTTCACAAATTAAAAAGTTACAAGGGCTTTTAAAAATTGCATATTTTACGAAAATGCTATGTATCTCTTATATTACGGAAGATATAAAAATACGGATTTCATCAATCGATTTCTCTTTAAAATCGAGCCCCAGAAGCATAGATCAGATTTTTTCTAATTCCTTTAGAAATATAAGTTTCCCATTAAAAGTATCGAATTTGGTCCAGCCTGTACATATTAAAAAAAATTAAACGACAAACAGAAAATGTTACTGAAGGTACAAGTGCTTCAATAGGTATAATATTCAATAATATTGCAACAGAAATTGGTTAAGAATTATCATTGTCTCGCAAAACAGTTGCTCACTTACAAATGCAAATCAGTCGCACCGCGTGAAAAAAGCCTTACGCTATATTAGTACAAAATATCTTTATAAAACCCGTACTATACCGGAGATTTCTAAAATATAAAGTCCCTGATTTAAAAATGTTATTTTTATATTATGCATTTTGACACTAACAAATCAAAAGTCAAAATCTACTAACTAAAAATAAAGTATTTAATCGAAAAGCAATAAAACCTAGTGAATCTCGAACTAACAGACCTAAGTGGAAAATCGGGCAGTATTATACTGCAACTGTTTTATTACGCCGCCACGCAGTATAGGGGCCACTCTATCTAACAGATCCTTTTCTGTCGAATAGGGTTGGGTTATTCAACGCTGCACGTGCTAATGCATGTGTTTACGTAAGTAATAGATATTATGTTATTATTTATTATTTAAAAACTTAAGAGAAAGAAAATAAATTAGGTAGTTGGATATGAAAATAATGTATATTACATATACATTTTTAAAATACTGTATTTTTTCTTGTAAAACTGAAATTTTAATTCTAAAAGAGTTACTTTTATTCCAAAATAAAGTAAACGTAACGTAAACATAATTTAAATTAATATGAAATACATTTACCTAATCCCAATAAGAAATAATACATGAGTAGTAAACAAAAGCGAAACACATGTAAAAATTCTATGCCCTCATAGAAGGTGACGTCAGTAATAAGTAAATTGCACCTTCTTATTTTTTAATCATTGAACTATTGGTCAATGCACAAAACTGGCCATTACAAATTGAAGGATTACACTGCGTTTGAAGATTTCGTACCTGAAAACTGAGTTACTATTATGGTTTCAATTAGTTTACAATATGTAAGCAGGTGATGTTTTTTTGTTTCTCTACGTTTTTTTTTGAAATATACACTGATGGCATTAGAGAGGGTATGCGATTCTGGCATAAATCTTGGGATTTTCAATGGGATAAATTCACATTTTATCCTCTAGATACAATATGCATATTTACATGTCACTTCGTGCTCGTAGCGACAGATGAATATTCTACCTGATATACATACCGGGTGTCAGCCTAAGATGCAACGGTCCATCGCCCGATTTATTATTGCTGTTTTGGAAAAATGTTTTCAAATAAATGTTGGCTCAAATCACATTCTACACATTTTAAAATTAGTTTCAGTAATGGCGCACTTCCGGTCGTCCGGAAGTAGAATACTTTTATTATTTTAAATGGAACACCTTGTATATTACTGTATTTTTGGTTCCTTGTTAATTTTTAATAACAATACGTTAGGATACATTGGCACATAAGTTGTACGTTTCCGAATTATATGAATTTTTTCGAAAAAAATGACATTTGATGTTCTGCGGTGTTTGCAAATATCTCCGGAAATACGAAAGTTAGAAGATGCGGTTTTCAGTTTTCGCTTAATATGAAACAGCACACGTCTTTTATTTTAAAATTGTTGCGTTTACAATACAGAATTATTAAATAGAGCTCTGTAATTTTCGAACTCTAAAATCATGGATAACTTTATTTTTTTTAAAATTGAATGGCATAGCAATTTTTATTTAAATGGATGTAAAATTTGATTTTCTTTCGATTTTATACGAGTGTCATTGTGTCTCTTCAAAGGTTTTGAAGATATTCGCGATTTTTCATTTTTTCATGATAGATTATGTATTGGCGAAGCGCCGGCCACCCTTTCTCGCATTCACCAGGCTTGGGACTAATTAACAAAACAAATTAGTTTTGTCGTTAGTTTTAATTTTTTGTTGTTAATTTAATCAATATTGATAAATTAAATAAAGCAATGTGTATATTTTTTGAGTTTTTTACCAATAATTATTAGTTAAGTACCAAAAACAGTACGTGATGAGAAAAAAAGTACATAGGTGTTCTATTAAGCGATTTGTTATAAGTATATAAACAGGAAAATTAAAGTGGGTACTGTATTTTTTCTTTAATTGTAAGTCGTTAGTGTTTTAGTCCAAAATAATAGCAATAAAATCAGCTGAAATATTTAATAATGTATTGCGAATGATTTCTACGAGACTGGTATTGCTTATACTTTTATTTAAATACCTTTTTAAATTATCTATTTATACTACTGCACTAATTTGTATTATTATTAATCATCCAATTATGAATGCATTAAAACTAAACTAAATTTGCATCATATCTGCATTATTACTATAATACGAAAGCTGTTTGTTTCCTTCATTGATATTTAGTAAGTAAGTAAGTAATTTTTATTGATTTATAAAATCAAAAATGATTATGAAATCAGTCATAAGAAGAGAAAAAGAAATATTAAATAACTAAGTAACTAGACTAATGAAAATTAAACTAATAGAACAAAATTAAATTAAAATTAACTAAATATACCATCTGGGCCACCACCAAATACATCCAAAAAAACTAAATTAAAGTTAAAGACACAGAACTAAAATTAAAGGGTGAAAAGAAAAGTGAAATGGAAAAACAATCATGATAAAAAATCCTGCACGCTATAAAAACTCTTTTGTATTAAAAATCTCTTGAGAGTATGTTGAAAGCAAGAGGTGGAGGTTTTTATTTCAATTGGCAACTTATTATACAATCACACTGCGTAGGCTTTCACGGCGGGTGTAACTATAACCCCTAACGCTCTTCCAGATGTTACCACGGTTTTTTTTTTTTTTTTCTTTTTTTTTATTTCCCAATGGCGGTTGCATGACACCGAGGAAGGCAGGCTCGGCCAGACGAGACCTTTGTGCCCCTATGTCCATATATTAGCCCTCTCGCTCAGGTTGCACCCTATCAAAGAAGTTCGCAATCTGCTGAGAGTTAATTTGTCAACTCTGGGTTCGTCCAACGATCGACCCAAGTGCCTCTGCCTCTCCCCATCCACTGCCGAGCAGTTGAGAAGAAGGTGAGCAGGAGTTTCCTTCGCCCCCACACCTCCTGCACAGGGGAGAGTCACTAGCCCCATGCGGTGCCTGTGTTTATTTATGCGCAGTGTCCAGTTAAGATTCCTGTGAGTAATCTCAATCTGTCCCTGCTCATTAAAGACTGCTTTTACGGAGTCTTTCCTGATAAGGTTGGAGTCCTAGGGATTACAGGTGTCTAGCGCGGCAGTCTATTCCAGAGGGAACAGTGCCTAGCAGCAGTTGGGACTGACAAACGTTTTGATCGCCCCATACGAGCTGCCACACGTCGGTTCTTGGCCCACGAACGGCACCCCGCCTGGCGCCCAGCTAACGTGTCAGCGATTTCATTGCCTCTGATCCCAGAGTGACCTGGCACCCCATCTCAATGTAACGTTAAGATGTTCCGCCAGCTGTTTCAGCGTTCTGTGGCACCCCATACCACATCAGAGTCAAATCTGACAGCCCGCAAAGCTTTGAGGACAGCTTGGCTGTCGGAGATGATTTCAATCCTTCCATTTTTGCGTGTGGCAGTTTAAGATGCCCTCAGCACAAGTCTGAATGGCAATGATTTCGGCTTGGAAGACGGTGGGGGAGGTTCCTAGGCTGAAAGCTTCCCCGTCCCGCTCACGTCCTCCAGATTCCAATACCCGTGCCATTACACGTTTTCGAGGCATCGCGAACCAACGGGATATACTTGATTTGTTTGCGGATGTGTGCAATTGCAGTTTCTCTGCTGGAGATATCTACCCTGTATCCCCAGAGAGCTGAAAACGGCGAGATTCTTATCTGCCTTTACGGACAGTGGTACTGTTGTTCGATGTAGTTGAAGATGCTGTATGATCTCCGACTTTGCGGAGAAGCCCTTGCATCCACTACATTTGTCTGTAGGCCTAGGACTGCTCAGCCACAGCACCAACTGCAGGGGGGAAGCCCAAGAATGGTCTCCATAGCAGCAGTCGCGCGCTGAGACATGGCTCCCGTGATCCCAACAGGCAATTCTCTGGACTTGCCAGCGCACTTACAGCATAGCCCAGATTTGCTTTATGCCACCACACCAGCGAGGCGGTAAGTTATAGAGGGTCTATGACCTTCGTGTACAACCAGTGTACCATTGAAGGCTTTACCCCCACGCTTTACCGAACATACCTCTGCAGGCCCGAAGTTCCTTATGGCTTGTTCGTCACATGTTCTAGGTGTGATTTGTACAGCAGTTTAGCGTCCAAGATAACACCCAGGTATTTAACCTCGGTTGATACGAGTATTTTGGAGCGCCGATATAGTGGTGACACTGGAGATTGGAGAGTTTCCTCCTCCAAGTGAACGGAAACGTCGTTTTTACTGGAGTTGACATGAGAGCCTCTCTTATACACCACCTCTCTACAAGCCTGAGCGCGGCCTGCATCCTCTCGGATACAAGCCCCCAATTTCCGCAGACAAGAATGGTGATGTCATCGGCGTAGCCCTGCGCATGGAAGCGCCCCCCGAAGTTCAGAGAGCAGGCTGTCCACCACAAGACTCCATAGCAGCGGTGACAGTACGCCGCCCTGCGGGCAGCAGCTGCCACCGCCGCCTGATCGTGCATAGGTTCTTGCGACACTGAACCTTCTGTTTCTATCATGTTGCCGATCCACCTCGTAATCGTTGGTCGACTCCACGTTTAGCAGCGCCCTTTTCCATCGACAGTGACGACGCCTTATCAAAGGCGCCCTCAATGTCGAGGAAGGTCGCTAGGCGATTTCTTTGTTGCCATAGGCAGTTTCCACTCGACGAGCAGGTTATGGATGGCTTGCTCGCAGGATTTACCAGTTTGATAAGCAAATTGGTACTCGTGAAGGGGCATCCTTGCCAGGGCCGAGTCCCTCAGGTGCTTGTCAATTATCTTTCAGAGTTTTTGAGAAAGAATGAGGTAAGGCTGATGGGCCCGGTACGACTTCGCTTCCATATAGGACGATTTGCCCTGTTGGAATGAATACCCCCGGCCTCTCTCCAGCTATTTGGTGTGTAGCCCTCGCCAAGGTTGCCCTTAGGAGGGTAATAATACTGGGATAGGCACCTCGAGGCCCTGTTGAGGCAGCGCGGGAAGATGCCGTCCAAACAGCCGATTTAAAGGTTTTGAAGGATTCAATTGCCCATCGTATCTAGAAACTGAATTATTTTACGCGCTAGGTTCCAATCCTCTTTCCTTGCTCTCGAGGCAGGTGTCTGCGTAGGTATCAGTCCTTACATTTCCCCCAAACTGGTTTGAATGATCTCAGATCCCGGAAAGTGCACCTCAAGGCAGTGCTGTAGAACCTGTCCTCTGTTGTGGCTATCTCACCGTTAGGTTATGCAGAGCCCCTATTTTAGTAGGTCCCTCCTTTGCAAGAACTTTTCGAATTCTGGAGCATTCAGGGATACTTTCTACTTCCTGACAGAATTTTTTTTCCGACTCACGTTTCGCCTTTCTTAAGGCGCATTATATCTGGTCAGTTGAACCCTGTATTCGTCCATGAACCAGATCTTTTCGCTTTATTATAAGTTTTCTAGTTGCCGCCTCAGGTCTGACAACTCCCTGGTCCCAAGGTGTATCTCGGTTAGTTGTCTTGACCTTGATGGGTCAGCTAGTCTCATACGAGGTTATTATTGCATTCTGCGACCTTCAGCCAAGACTCAACATCAGCGGCATTTTTAATTAATTTTTGGGTAATACTCTATGTTCCTCAATTTTCGCTCTCGATAAGCATCCAATTACGTTCCTAGGGTTTCTGTGTCCAAATCTTACTTACCTGCGGTATGTCATGTCAAATCTTACATACCTATGATCAGAGGGGACGGCTCATCGACACATGCCACTGCTCTCACCCACTTCGCGCAGCGCTATTGTGCATACGGTGATGTCGATAACCTCTCGCGCTAGCCGTTTAAAGGTCGGTTTGTTTTCCACGGTTGAGGATAACTAGGCGTTTGCAGCACAGTGATTTATTAGTAGCTCACCTCGTTTAGTTTGATGTCACTGCTGCCCCATAGTGTATGGTGCGCGTTGGCATCGCACCCTAATAGGGAGGTCTTTATTGCGGCCTCCCGCATAGTCCGCCAGTGTTCTCACTTCCAGGGTTGGAGGTGGATCCTGTTGGTCATACGGCAGGTAGGCTGATCCCGGAGGAGGTCCTTGTTCAGCCCCGTCATCCATTGATTTTTACTGTGTCAGGTCCCTAGAACAGTGGTCCAAGTTAAGAGGCATTAATATTGCTTTTTATAAGTAGACAGGCTCTGGGGGACTTTGGCCGTCCCATAAACAGCGTCCTCCCCAATCCCTAAGCTCCTACTTTACCCTTTGTATCCAGGGTTCTTGTTGTTAGAACAATGTCTATGTTTTTACTTACACATAGGCTTGCAGGGCAGCAGAAGCGCTTTACATGGTGGAGGTTATCTGAAGCAGTCTCAGGAATGTTGACCATCCTTCCTGCTTAGCTTCCCTCCGCTCTGGTGAAGTGTTGCAGGAGATCCCCAGCTCGTTTCCAGTTCCGTGATGGTGCTACGGTTCCGATGACCGCGGAGAAAGCGCGGCCACTCAGTTCCCTCACTCCCACCCGTTCCTGGATCTGATTGTGCTGATGGTTCCGGTGGTTTCCATCGCTTCTCGGCTTCCGCTCTGCTTTCTCCTTTCGACCCAGCAGTCGGAACGACACGGAGGATAAGTTTAGATGCGTCTGCCATTAAGGTGTCTGCGACATCTTCCATGAACTCTCGTCCATGGCCACCACCATCTGCTGCCCTTTCGGGTCAGCTTGGTTGTTCACACCCTCCAAGAGTTCATGGGTAGTTTTTGGTTCTGCACTTTTAAGCACGGTGCAGAAATCTTTTCTGGTTCCAACAGGCGGGGCTGGGACCCCATACCAGGCCTTTACTGGTTTTGGCAAATCCGCTTTCTGACTAGCTTCAGCTTGGCGCCGTCCCAAGTGTGCAGCCTCCGACACGCCCGCAAGCCCGAGCAAGTGCTCGCGTCCACGCAGGCGGCCTCAGCGCACCCCCCCGGTGTCGGCCTCACTGAATTGTGGTTGGGGTCCTCCAACTCCAGCTTGTCAGCTCTTGCCGTATGCAGTTTCGGACCAATTTCCGCTTGCTCCTGCGAGATGGAGCTCTCAGGATAATCCCAGGCACTATGGCCATCTGACATCCGTGAGTGCGCTCCTTGAAGGCCTTGACGTCGCCGGATATGCCGTCTTTTTACGCTTGCAACTGCTTTGCGGGCTTTCCTCAGAGAGGTTTCGCTTTACAGCTGCAGTTGTTGCCTGGCTGGTGCCCTGTTAGCGAGTATTTGCTTCCCGGGAAACCATTTTAGTTTTAAACTTTGCTGTCAGGTTGAGCTTGAGCAGCTCGCCTTGCAGCTTGGCGTTTTCGCCTTTCAGCACCCGATGGTCTTGAACGAGGACGCGAGGTTCCGATTTCGGAGCCCTCAGCGTTACCTGCAGTTCGTTGTCCCTCTTCAGGTTTACTTGGGTGTCTCCTTTTCGGAGTCCCCAGGGTTTAGGTTTTTTTGTGTTTAACTCTGCTCA